>JARJDW010000791.1:0-11824 GCA_030264715.1 Adinopsis sp. GC000173
ATGCAAAATAGTAAAAAATAAATTATACATATTCGTATTATTTTTAAATAAACACTTAAACAGCGTTTAAGATAATCGGTGGAACGCAATTTAATGATTTATGGCAAGTTTTACTTCAAGCCATAAATAGCCATTTAATAACGCTTTTAGAACCAACTACATATTTGATTTCGATTATTTATAGTTTTCTTATTTATTCTTATTTCTTGCGTGCTCAAGTTTGGGAATTAGTTGCGATGATTCGTTCTATTTTTTCATTCATTAAAGGTCAATTAATTATGATTTACTCCTTACCTAAGCTATATTGAATTATTGAAATGGGGATTAAATTTTAAATGGGGTAAGATGACTTTTTGGATGTTCGTTTGAAGTTTTAGATGTCAACTTCTAATAGGTTTGTGTTTTATTCCACTGAACATGAACGTAAGATCTTGCTCATGTATTTACATGAGTAAATAAACAGTTTATTAATTTTTTGGTTAGATTAACTTTTAACAATTAAATTTCAAATCAAGTTGAAAATATCGTGTTCATGAACATTTTGGAATAAAAACAAACCTATCACTCAAAGATGAACAACAACAACAGAAAACAATTATAAATTAAGTTAAATAAGAAAGAAATTTACAAAGAAAAATTATTAAAAATGACCCTGGGCAAATAATAACCAAATTGGTAAATTGACTATAATTTTTATGATAAATAGTATCTCAAAAAAAAAACAAAAGCTTTTTAAAGTTTTAAACATCTATTAAAAAAATGTGTCAACTTTATTTTATAAGTTCAAAATATCAGTCTCCTTGTAAGGGGCAAAATAGTTTTTTTTCTTGTTTAGAAAGTTTAATATGGGACATTGCTTCTAAAAAGTCTCTCATCTCGAACGAGACAATCAATGCTACGACATCAACCGAATGAATGGCGCGCATTTAAAAGAAAGAAGTTTTTCTGCCGCACCCTGTATAATCAAAATATAATTTTGTTTGATTTGTCTTAAATTTTCAAAAAATCAATTTTTGGGGGTAAAACATTAAAAATGTTATAGCTGTAAATAGCATCAACAGACTTTTTAGGAACCATGTTCACTATTAAACTTTCTAAACAAAAAAACTATTTTGTAAATACTACCGTAATTAATATGAATTTACTAAAAAATGAGATGCCGCATAATAAACTTGTTGTCCTATGGAATCTAACACAAGTGTTTCTTTAACGTTAACATGTGTGTATCCTTTTAATAATTTTCGTACAACTGCGTACCCCCTCGTTAAAAAGTGCGCATTAAGGACCCCGCACAAAACACTGTGATTTTGGACCTCACTAAAATTTTCTGAAATTTTGATATGTTATAGTTTATGACCTTCTGCACACATATTACCCCGGTCAAAAAACTTTTAAATTGACAGTTTTTGAGATGTAGAGGTTAGAAGTCACCAACTGCACAAAAGACTAGCGTTTTTGGACCTCACTGAAAAGTTGTGAAATTCTAATATGTTATAGTCTGAGACCTCCTGATCAAAAGTTCCTCCGGTCAAAAGACTTTTAAATGGTCAGTTTGTGAGATATAGAGGTTAGAAGTCACCAACTGCACAAAGCAGTAGCGTTTTTGGACCTCACTGAAAAGTTGTGAGATTCTAATGTTATAGTTTGAGGCCTCCTGATCAAAAGTTCTCCATGGTACTTTTCAATGAGGTCCAAAATCCCTACTGCTTTATGCAGTTGGTGGCTTCGAAACTCTATATCATAAAAGCTGTGCATTTAAATGTTATGTGCCATGGAGGACTTCTGATCGGGCGGTCACAAACTGTAACATATTTAAATCTCACAACTTTTCAGTGAGGTCCAAAATCTTTAATGCTATGTGCAGTTGGTGACTTCTAACCTCTATATCTGGCTGCAGGGTACCGCTACTCTGGCGGGCCTGGCTCGTCAGAGTAGTTACTCCTAACCTAACCTATGTCTTAATTTGGGGTTTCTTTTCCCCGCGACAAAAACTAAAGAATCCTAATGTTTAAATAAATGCCAAAATCAACGTTTAGTCATTCTAATGAGAACTCAACAAATTCACTTATACAACATAATTAAAAATGACAAGTTTTGCCTTAGTGAAGGAATTTCAGCGCGTCTCTTGATTCCTCAACTAACTTTTTATATGTTTTTTTTTGTAAAGTGGTTACAGTTTTTTTTTTTAATTTGATAAAGTGTATTTGAAACTACCTTACATTCAACATACCTACCCATATATAGTTTATGCCGGAAAATGCTTTTGCAAATTCACGACTTTATGGGCGACGGGGTGCCGCTCAGCAATGAGAATAAATGGCGAACCCGTCGCAAACTACTCGAGCTGTATCGTTGATTAAACTATGCGCTGATAAAATGTTGATGGAATGCATGAATGTGGTTGTTAGAAAATCATGGATTGATAGGCATTTTGTGATTTTCTAATTTTTCATTCGTGATGAGATTTTCATATAAATGAACTTACAACGGTACAAATAAGTTACAATTTAATTAATAAAGCAGGAAAATTTTGCACTGCAATAAATCGAATTACATTAAGAGTCGTCCGGACTCATCGGCCATACTCCTTGAAAGCTGGGAGAAAATGTGTCAGCTATCACACAACACCAATCCCATTATTGTTACTTGCAGGTAAATTAATCTGGACATCTAACATCTAAGATTTTGTATGCATTTATACGCTTTTGCAGAGATAGTGTAACAGGTTGTAGTTTATACACTGCTATATGTTGCATGTTAGAAAACATGAAGATGGAACAAGTGTGCAATGTGTGCCAATAAGTTCGTGCAATACGTAAAAGTAGCAAGCAATTTGTAACATCAAAGGTATATTTAGATTTATGCAGTATTTAATAAATAGAGCATCACTTTTACGTTTTGAAAACAACTTTAAATAAAAATTATAAACAATAAGATTTACTGATATTTGATGTAATACTTTTGATTCTCAATAAATGATCTTTATAACATCTACAAATAAATGACGAAGATTAAGTCATAAATATTTAGGGAAACATATTTAAGCAAATTTTTATCTCAAAGCCTTATATAACAATACAAACAAATATGTCATTTATTAAATAATGTTTAAGGGCATCTTCCACTAAGACAACGTACCCACTCATTCTTTGAGTGTTATGGCGGCAAAATTTAACGAATTAAGATTCAAACTTCTGGAGCATCCACCTTATTCGCCAGATTTACTCTGACTACTATAATATTTCGATCTTCTAACCCGCATTTCAAAAGCGTATTGAAAACATTAATGTTTTTTCAAGAACTTCATCACCATGCTTTACAAGCTTCTCAATAAGTAACACATTTAGGCCAATTATAAGGTCATAGTATAAAGGTCTATTACCGCATATATCGTTGCAATTAATATCCACATTATACTTTAATAATTGTAGCATAATGTACACATGGTCTTCCTCTGGGATCTTTAAGGGAAACATCGATTTTCATTGTTAAATATCAATAAATAGAAAAACTATTATTTTTATACATTTCGTTGATTTTTATATTATTTGTATCATATTTAAACACATTTTAAGTGAAGAATGTATTTACCTTCTATTGTATGAAGTTAGAACTACAATCAAAACAGCCAAAGACAGTAAAAAGTTTATGTTTAAGTTGACATTAGAATATTCATTTTTGCAATTGCTTACGCCATCAATTTGGCAATCGGATTGGACGAACATTTTCAATATCAACTTAACGCTAAGTCACTAGAGTACTTATTAGTTTTCATACTTAAGTTAGAGTGTGAATAGAATATAGGTATTATTATTGTGTCATTATTGTCTATTTCTTACATAATATCCACCCCTATACATATATAAATATCTTTCACCAGTTCTATGTTCCAATATACTACGTATTACTAAAAAATATGTTGATATTTCAACTGTACGAAGTGTTTTAATGGCGTGACGTATGAATAAAGAACATCAAAGTTGTATAAATTAAACGAATTGTCTGAAACAATAATTAATAAGTATAATAATATATAATTTTTATATAAAACCTTACTTTAACAACCAGTGTCTGTCTGTAATGTGAAAATTGGCCAAAAAAGTGCATTTCTCATTTCATCATTCTATAAAATTTTATCTACCTTATCACATCTAGGTGGGTATACAGTGTTAAACACATATTCACCTGCTCCAATAAAAAACTTCCACTACATGAAAATAGAAAGCAGGGCAAACTGTAAGCAATAACATGCACCAGATTTGTAGCAGAAATTCTCTAAAAAAATTCTTGCACTTTGAAAATTGCAACAAACATGACTGTTTAAAATGGTCATACGTAAATAAGTCCAAAGCTGTATAAACTAATTATTAATGATGTTGCTATCATTTGGCATAACATAACCATTTTTGAAAAGTTTTGACTCTCCCTTGCGATACTAAAATCGAAATGGTTAGTGTCTTAAATTCCCAACTACTTATATGGTACCATGTCTATATTTAATACTAGAGCATATCCCAATGCTACTTGATAATCGATTTGAAATACGTTTTGCGTTCTCCCCGATCTGTAATATATTGAACGGCATTAATTAATTGAGTCAATTCCGTTAGTGATGTCACAATCAAGAACAATAAAGAATTCATAAACAAAACAGAATTGACCGTTGAATAAATTGCAAATGTTCCAAATAGGATAACAAAGCAACGTATGCATTTGCACTTCACATTTGTCATACCATCACTACGTATTACAACAATTAACAAGGATTAGAAAAAAAATGTCTATAAATTGTGTCAAAAGTTATTGTATGGACATCAATATGGCTGAGTGCAAAATCGATAGGACATTTCGATACTATCCCATAAATTCCATATGCAATAGAAATAAGACTACCAAACAAATTTGCAAATATAAGGGTGCAATTGCAAATATAATTTATGCGTAATCCTTTCGCAGTGAACAACTTCAAAAACATCGCTTCACCATCGGCGTGCAAAATTCTTAACTTCTCCGTACTCGACCGAAAATGAACCATGAGGTATGGGAAAAACATTAGTGAAATAAAGTTTGCCAGCGTAGCGCAAATTTCTGGTAATTTAATCAGCATTAATCCATTGAACACTAAAATCTTTACGTATGTTTCCAGTGCACGCATTGCAAGCATCAATTGCGTTAAATATTGTTCTATTGCAATGATATCAATAATGTTAAATACTACTCTATTTTACTTTGCCTTGGCCGCCCTAGCGCATCAACTACGTATGATGTTTGGTGTGAATTGTCACACATGATAAAAGTAGAATTAATTTATACTCCTACTAATTTTTAAACTGCTCTTAATATTTTCTTCTTTTAATAATAAAGCTGAAAACAAGTTCGTAGTCTATATCGCTAATTTTCTATCAAATGCATTTTATTTCCAAATGTAATGGAACGTTGTAATGCGATTGATATAAATAACACAATTGATGCATGCATTGCAGTGCAAGAGAAAACGCCCATGAATACATAATTAAACAGGAATATTCAAAATAATTACTGTAATAATTTAATAAATAAATTAAGATCGCACTCCCTATAATTATATTAGAAACCAGAAAAATGCACCAAAAGATTATGTTTTTCGAATTATCTTTGCTGGAAGACACCTAAAACTTTCATACTTTTCATATAATATTCTAATATTCCCGCATTTTCAATTTGATTTTGTTTTGACTGTCTTATAGGTAAGTACCAAAGTAGCCTCACATTTACTAAACTATTGTATTTGATCGGTTCAAATCTGACATATATTTTTAATCACATTTACTGCATCGATCTATTTGAATTTTTCAATAATGACATTAGATGTTTATATTGTGACTTAAACAAAAAATGTTTAATTCATATATTCAGATAAAATTATTACAAATTTCAACAATTTTATACACACAAAATCATGTAAAATTAAGTAATGTTTTAATGGCGCGTTGTGCGAATAGAAAACATCAAGGTTGAATAAATTGATCGTATTGTCTGTAAAATATTTTTTTTTAATTTTATTTATTCGCGAAGGAACAAATATAAATAGAAATATTAATAGAAAGAAACCTACTTTTACCACCAAATTTTGATTGTAATGCGAAAAGCCACCGATTGAAAATACGATCGGATGCTCCAAACGCACCATCATGAATAAGATCGATTTCGCTAATTCAGTATCACCGTTCCAAGGTACTGCCCAAAACAATGCATCAACCATTCTATGATTCTACAATAATTCATTTACATTTATTGATAATGCGCAATATTTGGTTACATGTTCTAATAAGAAACAAAATTATTACATTATATAAAAATATAATTTATTGTATTTTAATATTTAAAAAAACAATTGTAGAAACTCTATAGGTATTTGCTATCAACGGATTTTTATGTTTGTGAAATAAAATAATAAAGCATTTAATATTATATAACAATGGTGCCCAAACTGCATCTCGCCAGCCATATGCGATTCTTCTTAAATGGTATTGTGGCTCAATATAAATAAAAATTTAAGTTACTTTGTTTTTTTAACTAATAATTTTTATAATTATCTTCCTTTTTATTGGTAAAAATCAAAATTACTTATCTATTTATATATTATCTAATTGTATATTTGTTGATTGTGCAGTACAATATAAAAATATATGTGTACATATGACTCATGAAATTTTTTTTCACTGAAATATAGCTCTTGCGGCACTACTAACTCTAATCACTTCTGTTCTATACCACATATATATTTCCACCTACCGCTTTGATGCACTTGTACATATCAATGTTAGATAAATATTCTGCAATTCTATGAATTAAATATATATTCAATTTATTACCAAAACAACAATTCACAAACGTCTCATTAAAGGTTTTCAGAAGGTTCGATCTTCGAGCACAATTTGCAATTTTAGCTTTTATATAAACACTATAAACAGGATATTTATCTATAATTCTATCGTTGATTAAGCTATGTGCTGATAAAATGTAGGAATTCAAGAATGTCTTTGTTAAAAAATCATACAATGATAGGGATTTTGTAATTTTCTCATTTTTCATTCGTGTTATTTCATTTATGATGAAATTGTATTTGTCGCTCTCAAATCTATCGTTAATTTTGAATAAAATACAAAGTGGATCTATTTTCAAATAAGATAATACTTTGTTTAACAAACTAAATATCTCTATATTATAATGAGCACCGCATGTAAAGTAATAATAAATAACATTAGGTGCAATTTGATTTTCAAATGGATGACTCATACCAAAATGCCATAAATGTTTCATAATTTGATAATTGTCTATGTTATCTGCATTACAATCGATGTATAGATGTAGCAAGGCAATTATTAATTCTACAAATTTGGGCTTTCTTGATCTAAGACTAATATAATATAGTAATGTGGTTTGATGTCCCTTATTTCTCGAATATAAATCTAAACAGTATTTTAAAAGTATATTAAAAACATCAATGTTGTCACAAACATGAAGTAAAGAATTTTCTACAACATCAAACGTTTTATAAGCATCGCCGCCATGATTTATTAGTTTCTCAATTAGTAGCACATTTCGAGCGTTAGTAACTGCATAGTATAAAGGTGTATTTCCTAATTTATCCATACAATTAATATCCACATCATATTTTAACAATTTTTCAACCAAGTCAATTCGTCCTATATCTTCATTAAATCCATAAATTATTGCGTAATGTAAGCATGACCTTCCTTTGGCATCTTTACTATTGAGCCTAGCTCCATTTACGATTAATTCGTTGATGTCTTCAATATCAGATGCATATTCTATAGCATATAAGAGAGGCGTTCTTCCCATAGAATCATAAAAATTAACACTGACTCCTAATTTTAACATTGCCTTAATTATCTCACTATTCTTTCTGCGCAATGCATAGTATAACGGTGTTTGACCTTTGCAGTCTACGCAGTTTATGTCACCACCATATAATAATAACTTATTTATCAAATTCATATCATCAGCCATGTGAATCACGGCAAGCTGATCACGACATATAACATTAACCGAGGCGTTATGTTTTAGTAATTCATCAATAATGTAATCATCATTCTTATGATTTATGGCAATAAATAAAGGTGTTTGCTTATCATGATTTAACGCGTTAACATCAGCTCCAAACATAAGTAATGTGTATATAATATTAAAATCTTTGTTTAACAGTATTGCCTCATGTAACGGACTATTTCCCTTACTATCTGTTATATTCACATCAGCCCCATGTTGTAAAAATAGACGTAATGTTTCAACATCATCAAGGCAATATAAATGCAGTAAACTACTATCATTTATTCTTATATCTAAATCAACTCGTTTTTTGACCAACTCATTCAACAAATCAATTTTATTTGGATGACTAAACACGTATGCTATAGGTGGTTTTGTATATTCATCCCATCCATGTACATTGGCACCATGTGTAATAAGAAATTTTATTAGTTGATAGCTTTTATGGCTGCGAATGATGCTACACAATATATTAGTTGGTTTAATATTTATTCCTTGTTCTAACAGTACTTTTGCAACTTCAACGCTTTCCACTGCCTTCAGATATTCACCATCAAAACCTTTTCCTACACGAGCACCAAATTTTATTAATTCCAGCACCGTTTCCAAACTGTTGTTAGCAATAGCGAAAAACAATGCGGTTTGATTTGAACAGTTCCTATCATTTACTCTACATCCATTAACTAATAATACCCGCACAGTGTCGAGATCCCTTTTATTTCTTACTGCAGTTATTAAAGGTGAATTATAATCACAATCCATAGCGTTTAAATTAGCACCATATAGTATTAGAATTTTTGCAATTTCTGCGTTAGTCACGGAATGAAGTAAACTTTGTTTTTTAAAGTCACTTTTATCTTCTTGGTTCAACAGCTTCACTTGTGTTTCTAAGTCATCTATTGTGCAGTATATTGGTGCTAAATGTTTTCTTTCAATGCAGTAAACTTGCACATTAGCATTCGCACCATCTTCCAAAAGTGTTACAACTTTTGAAAAGTTATTCTCCTGTGCAGCTTCAACTAATTGTTTATCACACATATTGTTTCATGGTTATTCTTACTTAACTACAAGAACTATCAGCGCAATTATTCACACTTAAAATTCTTATTTGCAGTGTTGATGATTCTTCCAACCACAAACATTTTTATTAGTTTTTTTTGTATACATTTGATTAGAGACAACATACAAATATGCAACTAAAATTCTTTATTGGTCATTCTAAATATAAGTAAGTTACAATAAGTAAACAAATAAGTAACTTTTTGAAATTTGACAATTGCACATATTCGACCTTTTCGACCTTTGGAATATTTATTTATACCATTCATACAAACGTGCAAAACATATAGTTGATAAAAATCAAAAAGTTGTATTAAAACTAAAACTACCCACTGATAGATGGCGTGGGTACAACTATTTGCAATTATTTGCTAGTCCTTGCAAGCTTTGAGCACAATCCACAAGAAATCGGACTGAAAGATTTTTTGTTATTTCCACGCATTTTTGAGCGATTTTCGCAGCGTTGGGACCAAGGGTTCCTTCGCAAAGGTGGATTCTATCAATTTCCGCTGACAACGTTTGAATAAACACATGAAAAATATGTGAAAATCTACAAATACATCAAATATAATAGACGGATTGACTCAATTTTTATCCATTTTCTAAGCTATTTTCATACAATTTTTATCACCCCTAACTTGAGTAGGGCTTATTCTAACGATTATCGTGTGAAAACTATTTAAAAATCACTCGGGATATACAGAAAAATCAGTATAAACTAAAACAATTTACATTTTAGTGTTTTTAAGCATTTTCCATACGATTTTCAAGCCATTTCCATTGAGACTACCTCCACAAAGGTAGATTCTATTAATTTCCGGCGAAAAAGCTTCAAAAACCGCATAAAAAACTTCCGTAGCTATCTTTGTTTAAAACATGTTGAAAATTGTAAAAAAATACCTATAAATGAACAAAAACCCAAATACAATATAGCGCGTCTGAAATGTTTCGTGCTTTCTTATTCACATTTTTTCGTTTGTTCGTACCATTTAGCATTTCTGTGTGCAACTTTTTTTGTCTTTTCACTTAATCCAACAATCGAACGTGTGAGTATAAGTTACGACAATTTAAAAGTAGAAATCAATCACAAATGATGCGAATGCCACAAGAGTTTGAAGGCGGAGAGTTGGAAACATTATTGGACGAAAACTCATGCCAAGTTGTCGTAACCATCACAGAAAAACGTAAGCAACAATACTTGAAGAAAATAAGCCAAGTATTGAATCTCAAATCCAAAATTGCAATTTTTGGATTAAGTAAAGACAAAACAAATTGGGCGCAGAATATGATTATAGAAAATAATCAAAACGTGAACTTAAGAAACATTAATTGAAGTTTTATCACATCCCTTCTGCATCAGTGTTATCTTCGTTATCAATTCATGTAAAACAGCATTACGCCATTGCAATGTGAATGTTTGTGTATTAAATTCACTATAGACATAAAAACCTATATTTTTGTCACTAAGCGCAACTTCTTATGACCTACATAATAAGTATTGTGACCACATCACTATATTCTAATTATTTACTTTAAATCTGTAAAAATATGTCACATTTNTTATACATTACATAAAAACCTGTATTTTGGCAACTGAACTCAAACATTTATTATAAACCATTGAATAAGTATTGTGGTCACGTCATTGTAATTCAATATATTATAATTATTTGCTTTAAATTTCTAAAAATATGCCGTATTTTAGGATAGAGGGAGTAAGAAAGGTAGAAAAACGCAACTATCTTTGCAAAGTGGCAAAACAGATAACCTGTCCTTGTCACTAGGCAGCTGCATTTCAATATTTACCTGTTCATGTTTCACCTATTAGGGTTACCATTCTTCGACCGGGAGTTTGGCGCACTCCTGTAATCCAGCAACTCGGAGGTCAAGTTTGCTACGTTTGAGGTGTTCGAGTCAACCTGAGTGCATTCTCGGCATCGAAGTGGTTGTAAGTCCGGCTTCGAGCTAATTCGTACCGAAATGTTTGGTACACAACAAAAAGGCTGTGAGATTTTGGTTCTGGTGTCGCTGGGGTCTCACACAAAACCACAAACCACAAACGACAAAACAGTTGACCACATATAGGAGCACTGTGAGGGTTTTCAAAGCCTTTACCTTGCAGTGTTTCTTCTCTACTAGTAAGAAGCAAAGGAAACTTGCCCTCATGCCGGTTTCACTCAGCATCGAACCCAACAACGAGAGGTTGCAAACTTTTAATTTTTTTAAAATAATTATTGTACTTTTAAAAATTTTTTTTAATACAAATGCATTCGAAAACTAATTTAGCTAAACTGTTATAACCAATATTTTCGTATATTAAACTATACGTTGATAAAATGTAGGAGTTTTTAGAAAGATCTTTGTATGTTGCTAAAATGAAATGATAAAGCATATAATTTCCAATATAAATAGTGTCCAAACTCCATCTCGCCGGCCACATGCGATAAGTAAGTACATCATAAATGGCATAATAAATGTAGCTGTTTTTACTACGTCTAAATCTAAGTTTCATTTTGGTCATTTTTATTGTAAAACATAATACATACATTTCCTCTTACAGCTTTGATGCAGTTATACATATCAATGTTAGATAAAAATATTCTGCAATTCTATGAATTAATATACGTTTAAATTATTACCAAAACAACAATTTACAAACGTTTCATTCAAGGTATTGAAAAGATTCGATCTTCGAACACAATTTGCAATTTTA
>JARJDW010000793.1:0-68688 GCA_030264715.1 Adinopsis sp. GC000173
TAATTCCCGTCTTTTAAACATTGGAATATAATAGAAACCATTGTTTATTGATACACTGTAATTAATAAAAGTACAAGTGGTAATTACAATTAATCTAAGAGTACATATTGCTGCTTTTCTAAGGTAAAATATTCTATCAGAAATTAATTTTCTCATTTTCTCGCGCTGCGTTGTTAATAGCACGAAATAAATACACCAAGAAAAACATAAACTTTCTATAAATCTTTCAAGCTTTCTTGCAATGTAAGTACTTAGATATACCCATTTTTTCTTCATCCATTGAAATTTATTATCACCCACTACTATTATGCTTTGATTGTTTAATTTGGGAATTTAATAGAAATGCCTAATATGGATGATAGGTGGTGTGGAAGATACTAAATAATATGGTTGGTATAATTTATAGGGTGTCTAAATTAAGATTCTCACCATGGGGAAACAGCGCTGCTAAAGCAGCAGATCAAGACAATAGATTTTTACTCACCTAACTATACTACTACAAACGCTCCTGCCAAACGTATAGAAGAAGAAGTAGAAGATAATGATTGTTACGGTAGATAATTTTCACATAAAAATTTATGATTTATTGATTCAAAAATTTTATCATTCGATGGAGAGGCGAATCTCTTGCGTAGGCCGTACGTATGTATGCATACTAAAATGTAACGAACATTCAAATTAAATCATCGTTTGTATGGAAATTTTCTTTTGATATCTACAATATCTCATGTAGCAAAAAAATTCAATATATGCGAAAATTGAATCATAATTGTTTATTGTTTCACGCGATACGACTTCATAGCGGATAATTTATATATTATTTTTTTTTTATTTTAATGTCGCTCGCGTTCTCCTCCTTTCGTGATGGATGCAAAAAAAAATTTAATATCCAACATTTGTTTAATTTAATTTTGCATAATTATATCAATATTTGTACAAGTTTTTATTATAAAGTTGCGCCGCTGTTTCAATATATACCAAAGTTTGGCAAACTGATCACGTTATTATCTAAACACGCAAACTTCAAGTGCTTTATTAACACACCGGATAATTCTAATAGTTACGTAAATATATCCTCTTTTTTATTAAAACTTAATGAAAACTTGACGTTTGCATTTTTTTGTTTTGTTTGTTCAAACAATAAATATATTATCCGTATAATAATTACTCAGATTAATGTGCAATAAAGAATAACTTTAAGCTCGATTAAGTTTTAAACGATAAAAGCACGGAATTATCCATGAATATTATGTTTATAGACAATTACAAAACAATCTTTTATCGTAAAAATTTTTATTACTAATAAAGTTATTAAATGATAATTAATAACCTCCATAAATTATTAATTGAAAAAATATAAAAAGCGATTTTGAACGAACAAAAATAAAAGTGTTTTGAGGATGGATGAATTCAAGGATATGCATATAACAAGTGCGAGAATATGCATGCAATTTTCTTACATAAAAAACGAATAAGAGCGCAACTTTTTTTGTATTTAATTTATTTCATACAATGAAAATGAGTCTTAGGGTTTCAACACAATGCACACGTTTAATTTTCCCCCGTCTATAATTATACAATTTTAAAAGCGACCTGAACAAAACGTTAAACCGCAAATGATAAGCCTTTTTACATATGCAAATTTCGCTGGAAGAAAAAAAAATGGTCGACGCATTCATCCTTGATTCTTTCTTCAACTAATATGCAAACATGTGAAATTTGTTATTGTAATGATAAATTAAGTGCTTTATCGTGTATGTTCTAATTTGTGTATATGAAACTTAATTTTTTCCTTGTCAAGTTTGCGGGGAATCAAGATCGTGATTTGATTCACATCATGTATTGTCTTGTTAAATCCATGTTGTTACATCACTTTTGGGACAAGAAAATTATGTTTGCCGCCAAACAACGTCCTTATCATTCCCACAGGAAATATGTTATACATGAATTATAAACTGGGGTTAAGAGTTTTTGACGCTTTAGGCGAAAAGTTTACGCTTCGTTTTAAATGCTCAAACACTTAAATCGTATTTTGCATTGGCGAAAATTATTTTTTTCCGAAAAGCCGGCCGCCACCACCATCACATAGCGTATAAGCGTACATAATATATATCACGAAAAAAAGTGAAACACTTGAAAACTATAAATACAAGATAAGGAAACAGCACATTTTTTGTTTCGTTCGTTTTGTTTGTTTTGCCGGATGCGAACTAAGTAGCCTTCCACAGTTCTTAGTTACAATAAACCATCTTTCAAGTCGAGAGAAAAAAGCTTCTGGTTCTTTTTCTACATTAACAATTAGTGTGATAACATTTAAGTATGGTTTCAAGGATGTTATGTTTAATGGTTGATGTAATAAATATAGCCAAAGTTTTTTCCATTGTCCTATAAGAAAAACTATGAATGAATTACTTATTATAGGATATACGAATTATCATACATTTTCTAATAGGTATTTTGAACGCGCAACGTTTTTATTATTTGATTATTCAATTAGTAAAAACTTGTAATTTTATGATTACACAATTTAGTTTATATATTTTACGTAAGCTATTTATAAATCCATCATTGCAATACTACAGATAAATTTTCTTGTTTGATGTCATCAATAGGTATAGCCAAAATTTTTCTATTGTTCTATAATAAAATAATATTGAATTATTACACATTTTTAAATAGGACTAGATAATTCAAAAGTAGTAGGTACCTACTTTTGAACATTTTAAAATTATAATTATTCAATTAGCACCTTATATAGGACATTTTTTGAACGCGCAATCTAGTATAGGTACATATTAAATATAAGCGATTTATAAATCTCTTTTTTTAATTAATCATTTGCAATCCACCAGATAAACGTTCGTGTTTGATGTTATACAATAAATAGGTAAAATAAAAAACAAAACGAATAGAGAGGAATTGTGACACATTTTCAAATAGTATTAAAGTAGTAGGTAGATAGTTTTGAACGTTGAACGTTTTAATTACAATGAATTAATTTGTACCTTATATAAAACATTGTTATTTTATAACTGGCCAATTTAAATTATATATTTTACATAAGCAATTTATAAATAGCTCCCCTTTTATCTATCATTCCAATGCAGCCCGTAAATTTATTTTATAAATGTAATATGTTTTACTTTATACCTACATATGAATTATCATACGTCTATTTATATCTACTTTTTGAACTTTGAATGTTTTAATTACAATTATTCAATAAGTATAGTATATATTATATAAAATATTGCCATAATTTGCTGAACGCGCCATTTAGTTTACATATTTTACATAAGCGATTTATGAATGGGTCGCCATTTTAATCCATCATTCTAATGCACCAGATAAACTTTCTTGTAATATTATAAATTTTCTTTCATCTGCAGAAGAGGGATAATAAAATAAACAGCTGGAAGATCTTAGAAATTGCTTATAATAGACATCGAAAATTTTCACTCATTAAAAGTGTATTGTTATTAAAATGCAATAAAAGCGAGAGAAACATCAAGAATTTATTTTCATGTCCATTGAAAATAATGACAAAGCGTATGTACTACTACAGAGCAACAGCAGCAACTATGCAAATTATTTACAGACTAATGAAAACCTTAGGATATTCAACAATTAAATGAAAACGGACGATTTTATTTTGTAAATGTTTTATTCAAATAGTTAAAATGGAAATGAATACGTTTTTCAAGTACTTAGTAGGAAAAAAAGACGCGCAAAAAAATTACTGTCTACATTTTGTAACAAGATATCTCAACTGAAATATACAAGAGAGAATTCCAAAAAAAAATGCGAACTGTAGTATAAGAGAGAGGACGCAGAGAGAATGAAGTGAACTAAGTACGGCGCCACATTTTTTCATTTCTTTCTAGAATCGCGTTGGAAAGCGTAATGAAAATATGACGCGACGAATTATCGAAAATAAAGTTTAGTAGAAAGAAGAAGAAGAAGGAAATTGTGTCAGTAGGTACACTTACATATATTAGTGGAGCCTTTAAATATAAATGATCATTTGCATGAAATATAATTTACGGCAAAACAAATTGTGTAGGATTTAATAACAGATCGCTGAACATATTTTTTGTATAATTAACTGTAACATTTAATAAATATTAATAGACAGGCAATAATTACTTGTTTGAATTATAATTGCCTGACTAAGTTGAGGTGCATTAGTTTGTTGATTAGTACGATTTCAATGGGATTTTATAATTAATCAAGGAAATGTGCAGATGAAGTAAGACATTCGCAATTTAACAGGTTAATAGCATCTGTCTTTGGTAACAGACTGGGTTACAATCAGTGGTAAGTTAGCGTCAGGTGTAGACCGCAACTTCCTTGTATGCGCATCCGGACAACGTTTCATTTTTCGAGCCCTTGAAAATTGAAACAAGAAAGAAAGAAGCGTTTATCCGTACCGTAGTAGTAAGTAATATCTACACAAAAATATGCATATTATGGGATGAGCTATTTGCATCCATGAACGTGTACCTTTGTGAATAAAGCAGCGTATAGTAGAGAGGGGGGGAAAATCATCCATTAGTAATGAATCTCCGGCGGCGTCAGCTTCAGCTGAAGAAATGAAGTGTTTACGTGAAAAACCAACACAAAAGCGCGCTCAATGAAAGGTTTCCCCTTCACGGAGATTGAAAATTAAAATTGAATAAGCTGCTTGCAGTATTGCCTGCTTCTTCCATCTTTTCCTAACATAATAACCAAATAAAAATTTATTTACTGCAACTGACATCTAAATAAAACGGTTAGTTAAGAATCTCGTAGTTCGAATTATATAAATCTACGTTTCGTTCCCACCACTCTCGATCTTTTCCTACCACCTACCTACAATTTTTAATACCACTCGAAACAGGCTTTTAATGATATTCAATTAACCAACATAATATTTTGCTTAGGTAATCAAATTTATATAGCAAAATGGTGTGTAATGTGTGTGCTTTGAATTTTCATATAAACAAATCTTAAATTAATTGCTAAAACATGTATATAATTACGATTTATATATATATATATATATTCACCTGTTTGCTGTTTATAGGAGTTTGCAGTTTTAATTGCGTAACTGTAAAATATATCGATTATATGCTGCATGAACTAGATTTTTTTATGAATGAATAGATATTTCACACGTTCACTTGTTAGTCTTGAAATTTTATGAATGAATCCTTTTTTTAGTTTGCATGCTTTACATCATTATTTTTTTGTTTTACATGTACACTTGTGTAAGAAGTAACTACATACATACCTAGTTGTTATTCATTTCCGCGAACCCTAAATTATGATTTTTTAGTGAAAATTGGCTACTTAGCCTTTAATTCCCTAATATAGTTAATACATCCGCTCGCAACACAGCATGAAATTAATTTTGTCGAGTTTTTTTGCATTTAATCATATAGCAGATTTGCGAAAACCGCAAAATTGTTGAGTTTAAACTAATTAATTTTAACCAAAATTCAATTTTATAATATATTATATAGATTTTTTTGTTGGTGCGGCGCAAAGCAGATGCAGATTCACCAAATTGAAAATACAACATTTGGTAAACATCTTTTCATGCAGGTGCATCTATTCTATCTAGCTCGAGCTTCTTTTGAGAATTATTTGTCATGAATGTAATATTTTTGTAATAATACAACATATACCTTATATATGTACCTAATATAGATATATATTTTTGCTACATATACCTACATATATGCGACTTGGAGTATTTATTCAGCATAATAACATTGCAATTTTACGTCTACTAGCTTGTTCGATGTAATATGCAAGTATTTGCAATCAAAACATCTATTATTTGTATTGATCCGCATAGAGTCGAAACAGATTTTCTTTTTATTGTTTAATGATTTTTTCCCATATAAAATATATATGCATTCTCATTTGTAAAGTAGCTATTATAAAGTTTCGAATTCAATAAAAAGATTTTTTGCGAGCGCGCATATAATAATAAAATTATTATTTCAATGTAAGATTATATTTTTTATTATTCAGCAGCCAGATGGAAGACGAGAGAGTATCATCATCGTAAGTCAGGTGATTGGTAAAATTTGCCTTATTGCAAAGCAACCATTTAATAAATGATTAACATATTTAAAATTATTGAAAATGTTTGCTGCTACTACTTGCTTAAAATATGTATTTATTTTATTTCTCGAGTTAATTAATTACTGTTAATAAGGAAGATACATTTATTGTTTGAATTGCTAAGAAGGATGAGTTTTAATGGTTCATGCAAACCATGCTGTTAATAAGCTGGAATTATTATGGCTGAGGAAGACAGTTGGTTGGAACAGGTGCAAAGTCAGTTAAAATAAAAACAAGACTTGCACCTTTTACCTGACTATGTCTGTAGACTACTTCTACCTTGCAGGTATAGAATAGGGTTATAGAAATATTTGTGATGTGTGATCGTAAAGAATTTTATAAGGGCTTAATACCTACTTATTCGATGTTTGTTGTTTGAAAAAACTTGTTTATGACTTTATCATATAGAACAACAAATCAAACATTTGCATTTATATTATTATATTACCTGCATCGAAATATTGTACATGTAGTACTATATAGTATGGAAGTCTCTATAGAATATTGTATATTAAATTGCTCTGCAAAGTTGTAATTTTAATTTAGAAAATTAATCTGGCTTTTTATATCAAACTCCAAAATGAAATTTCTGTAATTTTCTCAATTATCCTATTCCAGTTACAAATCATAGACTTGGCCTTAAAGTTCGCTATTCGTTATTCGGGTCCTTTCTCCTTAATCAACTTTTTTGAATCTTCGCCAATAATTCTTTACTAAAAATGATATGTCTCTATGTGAGCTCTAGACACATTCTAATTAAATTAAATGCAAACACACATACATACACGCAGATATTCTACGACGTATGCACGTTTTAATATGATATATATTTCAAAGGCAATTTGTGCTGAAATACAAATACTATCAGTGATGCAATTTTGTTTTACATTTTCTATTCTTATTTATGCATTAGTAATACATTTGTAAGATAATTTCCAGTAATGAATACTTTCCATAGAATGCTATTTTCATTTCCTATTGACTCAATTACTAGTTTCTCAATTCCTTTCTAGAATTTAATAAATTTTTGATGCATTTATTATCTCAAACAGAAAGCTTATATCTTATTCCTTTTGTACTCATACATATACATACATACATACTATATAGATGTGCAAATTTAATTATCAAAGCACATATGTGCTTGCTTCCTTCCTTCCTTTTTATCTCTGTCTAATAAAAGATAACACACAACATTTTATTAACATTAGTTAAATGACATAAATAATATCTGCAACTTTTTCACTTTCATTATGCAAGTTAGTATGAAGATGCAGCACAAACATGCAAATGTGTTCATCTCATGAATTATAAACTTCTTACAAACAACAGCAGCAACATTTTCTGAATTGAAATTAAAGGAGGAAAGGAGGCGAGGAGGGAGGAAAAAATAAACATAATGAAATAAAATATGAACATGTGCATAACATGAGGTTATAATTACTGCGCTCGTTAATGTTGCTAATTATTATTAATATAATAATGGCCATTTGTCAGTTTTCTTAATAGGATTAAATAATTTTTTTAATGTTTTGTGGTTTTTAGGGGATGATTTACTGACGAAATCACATTTTTTGTGTGGTGAGCTTTTGCACTATCCATCCTAAAAGTTATGACAGGAAGATGTGCATTAATCCACTCCAACACTTATCTATGACACTTCCACTTCCTCCGTAACTGTATTTATTCTTCGACAAGGAAGATTTTAGAACCATATATTTCATTATATCATAATAAAAACCCGTTAACTTTGCCTATATCTATATATATAATTGAGAATCGTTTACAAAATATTAACCTACATGTATATTTAAGGTAAACGAAAAGAAAGCAAATGTAGGATGCAATATTCAATAACCTACGCATTATGTTTTCACTTTTATGTTTGACCAATCATTACAATTACAATCTGTTGAAGTGGCTTACGAAAAAAAGAAATGTCTTGTTTTTTAAATCCATCCCACATATACTCGTTTTCTGTCTGCGTTGTAAATAATAAATTTCACAAAAAAAGTTGTTTTTGGGTAAAGCAGAGTTATATCATCCTAAATTATTAAACATGAATGTAATATCTTGTGGAAACTATAGATCTAAGGTATTAACACCCTAAGAACAATGTATAATTAGTGTTACTTGTTGTAACGAAACTTAAGCCGCTTAAGTAATATTAAAAACATTAGTTTCCACCCCCTCTTTAAAAGATTAAAGCTGCGGTCGTGAAAACAAACAAAAACTTAATAATGCTGATATATGTATCCTGTTGCGAGTTTGCGTTTAGGCAAGTTAGCTGTACTTCTTTTTTTTTCTACTTCTTCTTGTTCTTCAAATGTGACATCATCAATATTTGAAATGAATCTCGAAAGGAAAGATGTAAAGTAGCTGATGCAACTAAAAGCAGATCAACTTGAAACACGTTCGTTCGGTAGAAAACAGGCTCTCATTCTTGTTGTCTTTTTTTATTGTAATTACAAAATAATTCCCTTCCACCTGTCCTCGAATCTGTAGTAACATCCGCTCTACCATTCAAGTCTTAGCACCTGTCTTACCTGATAGTTGCTGGTCGAGCGTCAAGACTTGAGCATCTAGCGTGTGTGTATATTGTGTGTCTGTATACCTACATACATACCTGTGCGAGCTTTCGTATCGAACGCGCGTTTTTCATTTTTTGTGTATGACAATACCTTCGATGATGATAATATATACCTAAAATAAATCTTGTGCGTGTGTTTTGGTAATATTTGCGTGGGATATTTACAAAAATATTTTTGAATTTTCTAAATATAATTAACATGTGTTTTAAGTAGTTAGCGATTCATATGCAGTGTGCTATTGCTTCACCAACATTAAGTGTTTTTTGTGGGTGTTTATTATAGTTGTGTATTCATCTCCCACGTGGTGCGAGAGCTTAGTACTTCAGCATTGCGCTCAAATCAGTCGCCAGTGAAACATCGTATCGGACTATATATTTTTTCATCTTCACCCAACTTGCGCTTCGCTTTAAAATAGTTGGGTTATGTGGTGTACTATTATAACATTGTGATTAACCATCTGTATTTAATTACATTTAGAGTTCAAAGTGAAACTTGTGCAAATTAATTTCTAACAAACATTTTGGAATAGATTTGTTTTGATATGGATATCTTTAATTACAAACGTTAAGGGTATGTGTTTATGTATACTATGTATTAGGAGTGCAATATATATGAAAAGTTGTTCCATTGTCATTTTTGCATAAAAGCTTCCGGAGTCCAAGTGAAAAAATTGTAATTGCAAATATATAGTTAATTAGTTCTGATAGTACAGGATTGTTTCATTAGTCTAACAGTAAATTTGCACTTACATTTGCGATTTTTTGTTAATAATCCAGTTTCCCGCATATGTAGTTAAAACAACTTTTTTGCAAAGTAGTAGCTGCATTTGTATAACCAGTATTTTCAAGTTTACTGTATAATCATATCGTATTTTTCATTTTCTATTAACTGCAGATTGACTTTAATCTAAAACTGAATCCTGAATGTATTAATTGTTTAAATTCACTCGCAGTTTCAATCAATACCCGAGCTGGTACTGAAATTTAATGGAAAATTTTATTTTATTTTAATGGGTTGCTTAAAACTTCAAGTATCTGATAAGATATTTCCAAATCGAAAGATGTTTAAAGAGGAAATAAATTCTATAGAATGGAAAGAGCAATCAATTTAATATCCAGGGCTATATTTGAAATGAGAAAAACAAAGTCTTTTGAAGACAAAACTTAACTCAACTAAGAAACGCGTGAGTTGTTTAAGAGTCCGTTTAAGAGAAGCAGAAAAAATAGTAGATAGAGGGAAAGTAAAGTTCTGCTTTTGAACTGAAGAGAAAACCTCTTCAAACAAGGAAAAATGCTCTCTTCATTTGAAGCCTTGACTGAATACAAATTTTTCACAAACTTCACTTTTTTTGCTTCGCGTATTTGCGAAAGCGTTAATTAATATAATATAAAATTACATCATTCTTATATAGATGTATTTATTCACCAAGTTAATTTAGTTGTATTTTTTTCGTGTGCTATATTGTGGGGACATCCCAAGACGGCAGTATATTTTAACGTTGAATGATAGCATACTTTTATATTCGTTAGCTCCAAAGTCGGGGTCATTAAGGAAATGTACGGATCATTTTGTTGTCGAGATGTACACGATATTCATCCTTAAAAGCATTGCTGGAAACAAAGAAAGTTTTTTATTATGTTTGTCCACACAACTTTTATGCTGGTGCTTCAATTCAATTTTCGCATCGTTATTGCACCTACACCACTGATTCTTATACCATATATACGTATAATATACTTGGATTTGTAAACATTTTGTTGGAGGCGGAAAATGATGCTTCTTAAAACGAACGATGCGCGCGTCTAACTACCATATAATATAACAAACAAAAACAAATATAAAAACTTGTCGCTTGGTGGTTTTTATATTTTTTAATTTTATATTTTTGGAGGATAGTCTAATAATGTTTTATTTTTCGTTTTTTTAAATTATACACCAAGTCGTTCTTTTACCCTTATGATCACACAAAAAATGCCATTAGCTCGCTTGGTATGCGTGTATAATAAAAAAGGAATAAAGAAAAAATGGAAAGTTTGGTTGTTAGAGCGACAAGATTTTCATTCATTCGTTGGTGGAGTTTTGGAAGCAAAGCAACATAGTCAACAATAAACACGGTCAGATAGCTATCAAAATTGCAGAATGGAATAAGAGAGGAAAAAAAAGATAAGACTATCGTGAAATAAACAACACATTTATCACCAGATTTGGCTCGGGACTATTTTCAACTTTTACCATAGTTTACCTACATATATAGAAGTCGAACGCTGAACGTTTCAATCCAATAAGAGGAATAAAATCTGTAGTATCACGTGGTGGTAATGCTCCTTTTTTCCACAAGAATATTCCTTCCCACTTTTTCACACCGTGCATATTCGATTTTTTCGTCTCAAACGACAATCTTATTACAGCAAATGTTTTTACCATGAAACAAGAAACGAATTCAATAAAACTTACACATCAGTGTGTGCCTGCCTGTCTTTTGTAGTTGGAAGCTTTTTAAAAACATCGTTCTGTCAAAAAAAATGAGGGTTCGTTTTCGGAAACGCTAACGTATAATAAATTCACATATACATCTACCTGTTGTGTAGTCGTTCGAACCAGAAAAAAAAACGCTCCGAACTTATTATTACGTAGCAATCTCGTATTAATTATCTGTTTATAAAAACAAGTTGAAATCTATTTGTATGCAGGTTGGAGTAATTTAAAAATACGTTTTAGTGCATTTATTAGACTTGCAAAGTATCGTTGGATTAAGGCTGCTTTTTTTGCTACTTTCGCGGTTTATCTAAGCCTTTGTAGACTTTAATGTAAGGATATAAACATTTTTTATACTGTACGTTTTTTTCATCGCACCACATAACCGCTTTTTATAGCACGCAAAACACATTTAATGACAGTATTTTTCTAATATATTTTAGGACGGCAATAATCCTAAAATCATTATAAAAAATTGATAATAAGATGGGCGTATCGAGATTTGGTATAAATATTCGTGGGGCGAGGGAAAAAATTCTCCCGGCACTAAAAATAGTCGCAACAATAACAACAACGTAATCGTGAATAATGAAATTTGCTTGATGTGTACATTTTTGACATGAGTACGCAAAAACCATTTTCAGATAAAATTTAATTAATTCGCAGTATATACCTACATTATATTTTTTTATATTTGTTACATGTGCGGAATTTATAACGATTGCGCTTTCGTTCAAATCGAAAGTCATATAAAATTAAAAGATAAAATTGCATTGGCAAAATGGCTGTCGTCAAGATTAAAAACAAAGAAAAAAAAAGTATAAAGATGTTCTATGTTAAAGGACACTTAATTATGTACTTCATCAAGTCGGCAGACTTGTATATAAGATAAAATGGACAATCTAATCCTGCATAAGATTCCCATTTCGTTTTTTTTTTTGTTGAAAGAGAAATTTATTTCGTTTATCTTTTAGTTTTTTTCTCTGCTGTTTTTTTTTTTAATTATTAAAGTTGCTGCTAATTTATGAATGTATCTGGCAAATACACAAGACCGCAAACATGTGTTTGGCTCTAAAACGAGATATTAATCATCGATTTGTTTTTCGAACTGATAAAAGTATGCTTGTTCTGTTATCACTGCTGAAACTCAAAACATTACATGAGGATTTATTTGTTAAATTTCAATACCGTCCTATTTCTCTTCCTAAAGATATGTCAGAGCGAATTTTCGTGTATTTATTTATTTGGAAAATAAATTGCCAGATTTTTAGTGTAGATTTATGTAATACTTGAAATTAAATGCATCGGCGTAATTAAATTGTTTTTAATTAGACAACGTACAGGCAGAAATTTAAAAAAAGCTTTTGTACGTTTATATATTTATTTCCATTTTCCTCTTGGGAGTTTAGCTTTACATTTAAGCTATATACTATCCGAGTCTTTCATCTTGTATATTGTACAGATATCTATAGTATATACTTTTTTTATTCTATGAACTCTTTTGTTTTTGCTTTATTTTTTTTATCTAAATAAGAACAGTTTTACACACAATTCTCATAGAATAGTTAATGTTGATAATGCTAATAGCATGTATCAGCATTAATATTTCGTTCTCATGCCAGCTTCTAACGTAGACATGGTTAATTATATTTTCATATTTTTTTATTATTATTGGAATTAATTATGTTGATTTGCTGAATTAAAACAATGACAATGATTTAATTAACTTTTTGAATGAACTTTATCTTCTATCGGACAATGAATTGCATATAATGCACCAGTTCATTTCTTACATTTCAATTTGAAGACTTTTTTTTGATGAACGTGATTAATTAGCACACTTCGCAACGTTATTTTAATTTTTAACGAAGATGATGATGAAAAAAGTTGAGAATGTGTTGTGTTGCATTATAAAAGCAGAAAGGCTGCGAGCAATTTTTCAGAATATACAACAACGGTGGAAGGAAGAGCAAACAAATGTGTCGAGATTTTTTTTGCACTCTATTTATTAAAATTTTAAAAATAACACTTTGATCTAAACCTAATAAAAGATGTTTTCTTTCTCTTGTTTCAGAAGTCTGATGGAAGCTTGAATAATCAATTATATTTCTAGTAGCAAGGAAATATTTTCTGCCTAAAATGGATCTCCGTTGGACTATATGTAAGTAACAATTTACTCTTAAATACGACGTCGACGACGACCATCTTTGAATTAACATTTTTTAACGTTTTAAGCAAATTATCATTTGAATAAATTAAACTGATTGCATAATAATTTTTTTGCGCTACAAATTTGCTTGCAATTACGTTTTTTTGTGTTGCTACTGCTGCTGCTGCTGCTTCTGTATATAGCTACTACTAAACGCAAAAGTCTTTTAAGACAGACTTTTCTAATTAACTCTTTGAAGCTGTTTCTAACAAAGGAGCTAAATTGTATCGATTTTCAATTGGCTCAAATTATTTTTTTTGCTTTTCTTGCATATTAGCGCACAAAAAGAATACATAAAAAACGGATTAATCACTTTTACGTTAATTTCTGTTACACAAAGCTCAACGATAATTGAAAAACATGAAAAGCTCTTTTAATAAAACATTGCAGCAGCGAAAGGAAACGGAAAAAAAATAAAATAAAAATAGACGAAATATTTACTTTCATTTCAATTTGATGCACCTACTAAAAAGCACCTCTTTTTTTATTTAATCTATTGAAATATAGATTTAATTGCGCTTAAAAAGCGTTTTAAATAGATTTGTCTCGTAAATGAAAGTGCCATTGTGATTTGGCAATTGATTTACGACACCATTGACGTATTTTAGGGAAATGCGTTTGTGTGATTGGGTTTGAAAATAAATCGCATCTAAAGTGAAAATACCAAAAGAATGCTCTTTATAAATCACATGTCAAACACATATCGATAGCGCCAGAAAAACATGCTCTCTCTATATTTGCACATATTTTTTATCATTCCAAATTAACTAGATATGTTTGAAATAGATTAATTCTTATTTCTATTTGTACTGCCGCTATCATCTACCAACATCCTACACTTTGATTGCGTGCAATGATGCAAAAAGCAGAAACGAAACACAATACTCATACGGCATACCGTTGTAAAGCACAGTATCGTGTATTGTTTTATTTTTTTCTCAATCCCAAAACATGCTTACATTCATTTAAATGGGGATTATAATTTATTAATTAAACACCCTTGTTGTAAAATTACATTTAGATGGATTTCCACGTTGTATACAAACTGACGCTAATTGCATTATTAAATCATCATTACTCGCATGATTTTATTATTATTTTCAACAACAACATTTATATTCTTCAAATGACAAAAGAAAGTTTCGCAATGATTCAGCCACTAATAATAAATTTCGTTCGTTCGTTCGTTTCGTTCGGCTAACGGATCATTCTAAACAGTTTACCAAAAAAATACTTTCAAAATGAAACACAAGAAAATCAGCGGAAATGAGTAAATTACAAAGATGTCTGTTTTCTATGCGTTTTCATTTCCTTTACGAATCGTGATCAGAAAAAAACACGTCTTAAGTAAATACTCTTAGCTGAAATTGTTTTGCTTTTAGGTACTATTGAAGTTTAGTTATATTGTTGCGATTTAATTATACAATTGTAAATAGTTTATTATGCTCTTAATTGAATAAATTACATCCACTTTAATTAAATTTAAGGTGTTGAATTTTAATAATGTCAAGTTATACTGTTGCAGTAGGGTGTAATAGCTTTGATTCATTTTCGTAACTATTTAATTATTTATTACCTCCCACTTTGCGCTTTTTCCACATGCGAAAACAACGAATTAACTACCACCTACCTAATCGATAATTAGAGAGAATCAAAATCAGCAATTTTATT
The DNA here is from genome assembly GCA_030264715.1 of Adinopsis sp. GC000173. Lineage (NCBI taxonomy): Eukaryota > Metazoa > Arthropoda > Insecta > Coleoptera > Staphylinidae > Adinopsis > Adinopsis sp. GC000173. Next base: position 15,061 of record JARJDW010000793.1, read on the forward strand.
AATAATGTTGAGCATGTAACAAATTACATGTTGTATTCTTTATATTTCATTCAATAACATAAATTTATTGTACTGTTACGAAAAATTTATGAGTCATTTGGTAAATTGGGTATATTTTTAGTTTAATTTAAATTTGTAATAAAATTTATTGACATCTAAACATTATAATGAAATATTATGCACACAAAATTTGTTACAAATGAATATTTATAGATTAACAAAACAAATATAAAAAAAGCCAATATAATTTATACATTTTTCATTTATAATGATAGTTGACTCACCTAATTAACCATTTATTCTCTATTTGTATTTTCCACTTGGGCGAGCATCATGTATAGACATCCTTTCTTTCTATATGGAAGAAAATAAATTTATAAGTCGCCATTTTTATTAAACATGGATGGTTTAGTGAGTCTGTGTGTGTCTGTATATTTGCTGCCAGGAAGTCATGCAAAAAGGAAACAATCTAAAATCAGTCCGAATGCAGCAAATAAATTGATTTGCGATGTACTCATAAATTCGAAAATCAATAACAATGAAAATAAATTGTTACTAAGATTAGAGACGATATATTTTGCCAGCAATTTATAGCTGTCAACAATTAAGTAAATAGCTCATCATTTTTAGATTCGTATACTACTACCACACTATCTATACACTGACGCCACCACACAGTTCGTTGCATTGCTTTGTCTGCTGACCTGTCTCAAGAGAATTGCATGACATAGTAGCTATTACCCTCCTACATTCCACCATAAATCTAAAGGTGTAAAATTTGCAATCTTCATCAAACTTTCAAATTATCTTCTGCAGTATTGCACAATTACATCAAAAAGGTACATGTTTACATTATTGATATGAGCTAAGAATTGCTCCTTCTATTTATAGTGGCTAATACGTAAAAGGAAATCTTTATGCATGACTTTCATGACCTCCTGATTGAAACAATTATAGGTCGTTATGAGTCAACATGAAAGCCTGTCTTTGATCTCGTTAAATTGCTTTTATTATTTACTAGATTAAGGTAATCAAGTAATTATATCATATTAAAAAATTTAAATATGCTAGTCATCAAATCATTTTTGAGGGTTTTTAGATGGTTGTAAAATAAATCAACTCAACTCGCACGTACAAGTTTTTTTTTCTTCCTCAAGTAGCTACGCCAGGTTTTTTAAGGGTTTCATGTGACTCAGTCTGCTACACTTCCGTTAAGTGAAGGGTGCCAGCGAGAAATATTACAATCCACTTAAAATTATTAATAAGCGGTAAAATAGGATATTTCCATTCGATTTCCTTTCTAATAGTAATACGATTGCAACAATCGCATAAGAAACAAACCCATAACAGTGATAATAAAGCTTCTTGGTGATTCATTCACCTGTTTTTTTTTCATAGTAGATTCGTTTTATTTTCTTTTATATGTATTTAATTCTTGAAGAAAATTGTTCACCTGTTGTTCCTATTGTTGTGAATGCTCTTCCGTTCTCAGTGATCCCTCTTTACCTCTTAGTAGACAGTGGCACCCCAAGGGCAGAGGTTACAATGGGACGGCCACCGTTACACTTCTGTAGTTCAGGTGTGAAAAGAATAAAACTCTCACGATTGTGTGAATCAGCTATTAAAAATTATATTTTATGTAAATCTGATTAGAGGAAGACGCGTAGACATATTTATAATTACGCTTAATGAAAAAACCATGCTTGCTTTTCTAATTTTTTATGTATATATAAAAATTTATTATGTATAAAAAATAAAAAATATATGCTATGGTTACGTATATTTTTTGGATGTAATTGCATTTATTATTCGTTGAAACGTACTCGAATCCAAACCAAACCAATTCGATGCGAAACTTTTCGATGAACTCGATCTTCCATTTGATCTTCTAAAGAAATTGAAATCGTCATAATAATCGTAATCAGATGCTATCGGATTAAATTTAGCATAATAAACTGCGGCGACCGATGAATAAATTAATAATATTGCGGTTGCTAACTAAAAAAGAAAATTAAATACATATCAAGCATGTAAATTGACGTGCGCTCGTATATTTATATTTATTTAACGGGTTTATTACTTGAAAAGCGGCCCAGAATTTGAATGATCCCTCATTGATAACGAAATCATAATATCCGGCCCAAGGGTCGGTTTTAACTGCCTTTTGCTCTTCTTTCATCATCGCATCGGGTACGTCGTCGTGATCGTAGTCTACCATCATCATGCCACGACTTTCTCTGCTGCTGCCGTTCGCATCTTCCTCCTCACGATTCATTCTAAAATATTGAAATAATAATAATAATAAAAGTGGTGAGAGATTGAGATATTAAATTACGTGTATGGGTGCGTTGTGGCAATCGGATAGTTTGTTGTTGTCATGATAGCCGTGGTAGTTAAATCATTATTTGCATTAATATTCCGCATAAATGCAGTATTAACACAATTTAATAAGAAAATTACAGCTAGGCGCATTATTGAATTAAACATTCACTTTCTCTATATATATTCACCGATGGTATGCGCACACAATATTTTTACATAACCGAACTGGTATGTACCACCGCACGACCGAGATGCGATCAAGACAATGTATATGAGATAAATGAATTGCACTCCACATACATACACCTAAGTATTTTGGAATAATTCGAGTGACAAACTATTTAACACCTTTTCGTAACGGCATTATCTCGATATATAATGTCAATATAACTCAATTAGATTGGAGTATATAATATTGCATTTTAAGCAATCAACGGTATATTGTTTTTAGCGGATTCAACGACGCCATGTCAGTGACATTTAGCGTGGTGAGGTAAATTATATAGTATAACAGTCTGACATATATAATTTTTTAAGTAGAAAATCTGGAATATTAAAATATATATAAAAAGCATGTTAGAGTTGAAATATAAAGGATTTAATAAAGTAGAAAACAGTAATAACAATGGATAAACAGGATTAAAATAAAGACAAAATGTCAGACCGGATGTGGAAAACCTGTTTGGTAATAAGAGTTGACCTGCTACCATTGACTTCGAACGAATTAAACCAAATAAAATATTATTGCAGCTCGTCCAACATATATTACAGATAGACGGCCATGCACAATTTATTAAATGTACCTATTTTAATTAATAAAAAAAAGGGTAAAGAGGCGGTGGTCAAATAATTGTTTGCCAGGCTACTTTTTGTAAACTTTAATAGCCAATTAAGTTGCGTGTGAGTACGATGCTGCTACACAGATTACGTCTATGAGAGCAGAATTCTAGAAGAAATTAATAGGCTGTACTTGGATTTAGTATTTAAAAAGCGCACTTGGCGTTTAATAATAAGCGTATTCAAGTATAAAAATTAAGATATAAGACGAATGAAATGTGTTCATGCATTGTGGTGTGGTGGCAGGGAAGCCTTTCCCTTTTTCGGCTTTTAACTGATTTATTATAATTTAAAATTAGGACCCTTTATCTACATCATTACCAAGTTCGGCAACTCTCAGAGAGTAGAATAAATCACTTTCCTTATGCGTAAATAATTATCCTACTTATATACCCACAAATCCATACTTCGATCACACTAAACCTATATATCGCCTTATATATAAAAAATTCCAATTCTACTTACAGTTAATGGCATCACAAAAATAGGAGAAAAAAATAATTTAAATCCGAGAAAAGTATTTAGTCTAATCCCGATAAGCAGCTACTTTTCTCTTATTTAATTTTTTTGATATAAAAAATCTTTTAAGTATGTTTGATAGATATCTGAAGTTGGTAAAACGACGACAAATTTTATACGAGTAAAACTTGAATTCGTTGCTGTTTACATTTGAACGAAGAGGAAAAAAATTAGAACGTTTTATTTAAATGCTGCATATAATGAATGTGGCGTGCAGACAGTATATGCAGTACAATTTCATATTTATGCTAAACGCACTTTTTATGAGGTGTTATTAAAGTAATAGAATAAGCTACATTTTGTTGTAAATAATATGTATTTTATCAAATCAGGCGAGAGAGGCATGGTAAAAACTGCAATTGCACCTGCATGTAATCGTATTATTTCAGTAACCATCCAAAAATGTTGTACAGGCAGGTGGAAGTTCATCACCAGGTGAATATATATTTCGTGTGCAGGTGGGCTGTGTGCGTTTGTATTGAGAAACATATTTACCATATACAAGAAGCACAAGTAGGTAAATAAAAATAATAAAAAAGGCGCAGATAGTGTGTAAGCGTAAAATTTAATTACAACAAAATCAATTAGCATCGCATCCGTTTTCGAGTATGAAAAAGGAAATCCTGATATGCATAAATGAAAGCAAAAACGGCAGAGGACGTACACTAATCGTAGTAGTAAAAACGAGGTATGGTTAATACTCAATCAACTTTATTTTCTACTCATCTTCTCAACTTTAAAATTAATCATGATCGTAGCTTCCATCTTATTTCCTGTGCTCTCATCTACTATACATTGATGGACGTTGGTCAGTGTATGCGAGTTGTGAGTATGAATAAAAAGCTGAGATTGAATGAACTTTCCCATCGTGAAAACATAAAACCAGTCGCCACAGAAACAGGTGTAGACTGAACTGTGCAATGAACTGGTTTTTATGTATTAAATGCAGTGGCGTAGATTTAAACATGATTGTTTCATGTCAACTAATACGCGCGCGGAACGATTGCAAAATTTTTTGAGCGAACAAAAAATTTCATTCAACATTCAAGGTTCTTTTACGTTTACAGCTTATTAACTTTGCGCAACGTATATAAACGTGCAGATAACCGCCTGAAAGATAATGTTGCCCCCCTTGCATATTAACTATATTACCATTTTGCATACAACAAGCGTAAGATTATTAATTATATATGAGATATAAATTTATTTAAATTTTTTGCCTGATGGAAACAATCGGTTACATGCGCCACTGATGCTCAAAACCAAACCAAACATATACCTGCCTGGTAACTAAATCAAAGCTGTAATCATCGAAGAAGTCCAAGACCGGCAGCGGAAATGACGTAACGGATATCGACTTTTATAAAATCTGGTTACAAACAACAATCAATTTTTTTATATCGTTCGTTCGGTTTTTTTCTTTTTATTTTAGAAAATTGACTATGAACATTTTTTTGCATTTGAAATAATTTCCGTTACATTAAATTGAAAATAAATGTTTACTAATCCCCACAAAGCATACTTTATTTTATTTTATTTTTTTGTAATAAAAAATGGAGCAGCAATAAATTTTATTATATTACATATAAATCATTATTTTATCACAGTGCAGAATCATAATTAAGGTGAATGAAATATGATTATTTCTTATGTGTAGTACTATACTAATATTTATTGTAAACCGTTTTATTGGAAAAACGGCAGTCAATTATCGGTGCAGTATAAAAATACGATATTTAATTAACTTCATTCAACAGAATGCCAATCAAACAAATTTATTTTTCATTTACCATCATTGAACATATTTTTTATTATTGACATTTGACAACGAATCCAACATTTGTAATAAAAACGGGATTATTATTTTATTTCTTTCATACAATAAATATTCATTGGACGCTACGATTAATTAAGTTTGTTAAACTGCAAACAGTGAGGGAGGGAGTGAGAGAGAAAAAAAGCGCGTTGACAGAGTAATTTATTTAAAACGAAACGAACGAAAGGGGAATGGTAAAAGTCCTCGCTGAAATTATTTTATCCCAGACAATTTCTGCGCATCTTAATGTTCAATAATAATCTAAAAATAGAGGGCAATTTTTCATGTCGATCAGAAGAAGGATAATTATTGTAAAAAAAAAAACACGTAATACTTAATATGCAAGAGAGATTTTAATTGCTATTCGGAAATTAAGAATTATAGCGTGCGAAAAACCATTCTATTGTTAAATAAATTTTGTCTTAGAACTGAAATTTATTACGACACGTATTTTTTTTATTTATTCATGTATGTGTGTATTCTCACCATTGAAAGCAGCAGCAGCAACTACATTTCAATTCCGATAAAATTTAAATTAGATTCAATAAAAAATCTAATTTGGCGAAAATTGTTTATAATTGCTATTGTAAAAAAAACGCGCTGCTGTCACTTAACACACAACACCATCATTGTTAAATGAATTTCTATTTAATACACTCAAAAATTGTAAATTGCTCTATTCCAACAATAAGTAATTAATTTAGTTTTATAGTTTCCGTAGCATTTTTTGTCTTTTTTTATTATGCTAAATGCTTTTTAATGCAATTTTAAATTTATGTTTGGTTCGTTTTAAAGTAAACAAATGGAACAGGGCGCGATAACTTGGGAGTGACGCCCTAAACAAACTAAAGCAAGATCCGGATTATGCCAGTCAGGATTTAAACTTTTGACCTCAACATTTCTTATACGCTCGACTAAAGTATTTTTTATTACGCTAACTTTTTGCATTTCCCTAAAAGTAAATATTTTAGGTTAAGTCGTGAAAATCACACGCGAGAAACAATTTTTCTTATTTTTGGGTGGGTGGGTAGAAGTAATACTTGCAAGTAAAAATTATGCCTGGTTGGTTTATGAATGCGCCATCGCCAGCAACAACAAAAAAATCTGTTCGCCAAATGCAAGTTTAAAATTTTAATTAGTTTTTGTGTTATGATTGTACATGGATTCCAACTGTCGCATATAAAAATAGAGTTTTGCTAACTTGAAAAATTTAATGCAATTTTCTTTTGGAATCCAACCCTTTTCTAAAACTTTTAAATGAATAAACTTGCAAAAGTTATGTTTGGACGTACAAGTAATAAGCCACATTTAAATGGATATTTTACAATAAGAGGATCGTAATGCAGCTTTATTCCGTTGTTAAAAGTTTTTAATAAAAATGCATCTAAATTATACAAATTTCATTTTGTCGACTGTAAAAGAAATAAAAAAAAATGAAGAAATTCGATCACTTTGTCTGGTTCCTTTTCAAATGCAAATTGAATTTGGATTTTTTTATGTCGGAGAAAATGTTCTTATTAAGATTAAACAGTCAAGTAGTAGTAGTAGTGAAAAGAACATGATCTTTGTAGGAATAAAAGAAGCTAATGAAACCCTAGTAATTAAGTGACCCCAGAATGATGTTCATTCACAACAAGTTCCCACACTAAACGTATCAGAATCTGATTATGTTAATACACACATCTATTTTCTCTTGAGACCAGTTTTTTTAATGGGTTGTGTGTAGTAGTAGTTTTAGACCTCTTCCGGTTATTCAGTAATATCATAAATATTAGATGAAAGAGACTTGATTTAACCGGATAAATAATAACCGCAAGGCGCCAAAAATCAATCAATTTTTCTATATCAAGTTTGCTGTTTCGTCGAAGGAAAGAGTAATAGATAAATTACAATATAATAACCACAACACCAACAGCAAAAATCATACAAATTTATTATCGCGCTATATACGTAAAAAATATTACGAAAAATTTATAAATATAAATATAAAAGTGGGAGGTTTAGAAGGCAGTGTATATTTTATTACATTCTAAGCGGGTGGTAGCTATCAAGTTACTATTTTAACACAAACACATCTGTTATATTTTTTGGGAAAGAAATTAAAAGCGCACACAAAGCACCATATTTCTTTTGCAAATGATTATCTCTTCCATTTTGCGAACCGGATTTGAATGGAAGATAAAACAATTTTCATTCAAGATTATTTAAATTTAGATTCTTATATAAAATAGCTCTAGCATTAAGTTTATTTTGTGTGCTAGGATGTGTGATGTGTTACGTATAAATGCGCGCACACAAAAAACGCCAATTTATTTTATACTCAATTGAAACAGGACAGTGGTTTTTTATACCCATAGATGTTTTTCGCTTGTACAAATTGGCTCCGAATTGACTTTCTATTGACAGGTAATTTTTCTCTAGTTCAAATATATATAAAAGCTCGTATTAAAATAAATATACATTACTTAATTTAGTTGAGTTGCGTTGAAACGTCTGCGGGTATAAAGTATTGCATTAGCTTGTACATAAAAATAAACTAGAATACTTATTACCTATAGCTAGTATAGTTAGTAGTGGATATTCAATTTATATCATGTAATACGTCACATTTAAATGAAACATACGCTGATTATCATAGTTTTACTTCCCTCTAATAATCCAACATGAAATGTGAAAAAATGTATCCGTTTTGCATATTCATGAATGAACGAACGAACGAACGAACGAACGAACGAACTCGCATGTAATCTGGGCATCAATATATTGGCAAATACATGATGCTAAAAAAGCAACATTTTGCATTATAATTCATACGTAAATATTGCTATGACACGTAATAAATCTAAAATACGGATGTTCTAGATTGTTAATATATGATAATGTTGTAAATCTTTTATGTATCGACAAATGTTTGCGCACTTTTAAACTGCAAACTATACTGTAAGTTGAAGTTTGTGTGTAAGCAGAGGCAGCAAGCAAGCAGCAATAACTATTATAAACAATAAGTAATTTAATTTAATTAAATTGTTATGTTGCAGTTGTGTTCCTTTTGCACATTATCTCGCAAGTGCATGCCCAACAACAATACTTCAGAGTATCGCCACGTGATGTTAAAGTGCTAGAAGGCGGTGAAGCGATGTTGGAGTGCGAGGTGGCCAATTTAGCAGGACAAGTGCAATGGACAAAGGATGGTTTTGCCTTAGGTATTGTCACAAATGTTAACTTCAAAGCATCCTAAAATGCATAGCGGTGTTTGTCATGTTCACATGTTACACATACCGTTTATAACCTTTACAAATTTGTTTTGTTGTCGCAAACAAAGAAATAATGTCTGTAAAAATTTACTTTTATAGGTTTCAAATCAGTAATTCCTGGTTTTCCAAGATATTCTGTGATAGGAGATCGGCGTCATGGTGTTTACAATCTTCGAATTAGTAATGCCTCTCTTGAGGATGACGCCGAATATCAGTGCCAAGTTGGACCCAACAGAATGCACAAAGCCATAAGGGCTAATGCAAGACTCAGCGTTATATGTAAGTAATTTTCGTCAACGCATCCTTTATCCTAATAGAAAAATGGTTGCTTTCGTTTTTGTGTTGTATCCGTAATATAAGGGTACCAGTATCTTCTTCAGAAACTTAATCCCTGCCATAAACACAAAATGTATTAAAAATGCGTATCAGTGCACGACTGCGTTCGGATCTCTTTGATTACTTGAACAAGTTGTTCTAACTAAACTGAACTGAATAATAAAATATTCATCATTATTCAAATCGAATAAACACCTGGACATATAATTTGCAATCAGTGGAGAGAATCTGCTTTCGAGCCGTACATATGTTCGAAACCAAACTACGATAATTTAACCACCAAGTCTTAATACAATGAGGCATTGTCCTGGCATTATATAGAACATGTACGGCATTATACGTGCATTAAACGTGGTCATGCATTGTCTTGTTAAATTCCTCATTGCTAATTGTTCCTTATTCCAACCATTTGTCTCGCGCAAGTACTATTCGGTGTTGAACTGTTTATTAAATACATTTTATGAAAACTATATATATTTATTGCCGCGCAATTAAAACTTTTTATAATAGACTAATTGTAAAGATGAATTTGTAACAGTTCAATTAGAATTATATTACATGTGACAGGTGCTACATCGATTTAATGTCGGTTTTATAGAGTAACTTTCTTAATTCAGTTTACTTACGTTGTTAGTTTGTCAAACTTCTTATAAATTTATATGGGCCACAATTTAGCGCCTTATTATATCCTCTTTTGTTTTATACTGCGACATTAATGCGTTTGTTGTTTAAAGATGAGACTGCGGGGCTGTAATTATAAACAAAGTATATATGCGGTGGTACCATTCCAGACAGCTTAAAAAATAGCGATCTTTTTCATTCTACGTCGAGAGAAATAAAGGTGGATAGGAAGTTAGTTTTACGGGCTGCGTGTTCAATTCCGGGAAAGACTACGGTTGGCTCCGGGCCAGAGAGCATGTACATCCCGGATTCCCGGTCAACTTCAGCGTCATCTTTATTAGCCGCTGCGATACTAAATGTTTGCAGATGAGAACTATTTTAATACATAAATCATTTCGATATCCTGTCATTATTATAATCAAAAATATCAAATATTGAATTTCGCAAATCTACTACTTATAGCAGCAACGTATATTTTTGTGAACATACGTGTTTTAAATCTTCATACAATTTTCTTTTTATTAGTTTATATATCTGAAGCATTGTCTTTACATAGGCTAGGGTAGCTCACCTAAAAGGACAAACGTGCGCCAAATACGAAAATAAAACTTTTGTTATATCAAACATCACAAATCAGGCCTGAATATACACAATACACAATTTATCATTCGCAAACATATAAGTATATAAACATGTACGCAAAAATCTTTCGATTAAATACACTTTCAATAAATGTGTGCGTTATATTAAGTAACGTTAAAATATTTCAAATGGGCAGTGGGCTATCTAGTTAAGTGAGATGTGTGTTTGTACGTGCTGGAAATTTCCAATGAGATACCATTATTAGGTGTAGGGATTGACGATTTCCAGGACACTAGACAATTTAAAGTTCATGCACTGTATTTCACTAATATTTTTTACTTGAAAATGCTAGAAAGGTTGGGATTATTTGATAGAAAAGTTTCTCCCCAAGTTTTTTTTCTGAAATTCGTGTAACGTTTTATTCATTAGATAAGTTTTGAATTACATATAATTTGAACAACTTTTTCCTAAAATCTTAAATAATATGTACTTTGGTATCAAAAATCTATCTTATTTATGGTAAATTATTCAATTTTTAGCGCCTCCGTCGTCAGTAGAAATTTCAGATCATGCATCAAACGAAAAAATTGAGATCAAAGAGAATCAAGAGTTTCATTTAGAATGTAGAGTAAGAAATGCTAAACCTGCTGCCAAAATTGTTTGGTACAGAGGAAACGTTGAACTGAATATACGTAAGTTGCTTGCAAATGAATATTTATTCAGAAAGAAGTTGTATCACGTTCAAATGTATTTTTATTACAGCAAATAGAGAAGATCAAACAAAAGAAGTGCCAAGCACAAATAATCATCGCAAAATTACAAGATATGATACCTACTCGCGCATATCACTTAAACCAACAGCTGAAGATGATTATGCAGATTACACCTGTGAAGCGCGTCATGAAGCGCTATCAGTTGACATGCCCATGAGGACAACTGTTCAACTCAGCGTATTATGTATGTTTAAGCATATTCGAATATGATATGAATGCAATATTTATTTTATTGCCATTTCTCTATAGATCCACCTGGCCATCCATATATTGAAGGATATACTGAAGGCGAGACAATACGCCGAGGACAGACCGTAGAATTAATATGTCGTAGCAGAGGAGGCAATCCACCTGCTCAATTAATTTGGTATAAGAATGGGGAACAGATCCGTATGGCATATAGGACAGCTGGAAGAGTTTCAGAAAATGTCTATACTTTCACAGCAGATGCGAGTGATAATAAAGCAAGATATAAATGTGAAGCCAGCAACATTATGTCCAAAGCGCCTCTAAAGGCGGAAATTGATATGAGCGTTTTGTGTAAGTATACACGTAGATACATTTAGTTTTAATATATAAATGAGCCGTATTATTAATAAATTATTTGAATTGTGCAGTTTCGCCTGCACACGTTACAATATCTGGACCGACCGAGGCCAGAGTTGGTGATCCCGTCCCATTAACGTGCACTACCGCTAATAGTAATCCTCCAGCTGAAATTAAATGGATGGTAGCTGGAAGACAAGTTAGGAATGCGACTTCCAGAACTATTGTGTCACCTGAAGGGGGTTGGATAACGACGTCTAATATCACAGCTGTCGTGGAACCCAATAGAAGAAGCTTAGTTGTTATTTGTCATGGTTTAAACATGCAATTAACAGAAAACGTCGTTTCTACGCACACAATTAACGTCTTATGTAATTTCATTCGCACTTGTATAATTGAAGCCATCTATTTCTAATAATAATCATAATATTCCAGATCCGCCAAGTGCTCCATTCATTCACGGTTACACGCAAGGGCAAAGTATAGCAGCCGGCACAGTGCAAAAAATTTCTTGCACTTCATCTGGCGGTAATCCACTTGCCACATTAACGTGGTATAAAAATGACAAAAAGATTCATTCGACAATTAAAACTTCCGATAAATCGGTTACATCTGAAATAACGATTTTAACAAACGTTACCGATAATGAAGCAAGATATAGATGTGAAGCGGCAAATTCGGCCACAGAGATTCCATTATTTGAAACCATAACGATGAGCGTGCATTGTGAGTGTGACATATTTTGAATATGTGAATATTTATATTGTATTTGTACATCATTTAAATGCGTGATATTTATTGCAGTCGCCCCTGAAACGGTTAAAATAAGAAAAGATCCGGTTGAACTAAAGCCAAATGAAGAGGCAACTTTAACATGCGATGCCAGTTCCAGTAATCCTCCGGCAAAATTATCATGGTGGAGGGAAGGTATTCCAGTTCAAGGATTTGGAAATACTACAAAACCTGGTTTGCATGGCGGAAAAGTATCTAGCTTGGAATTAAAATTAAATATTACTGAACAAATGAACGGCATTGTGTATACTTGCCAAGCAATGAACGAAGCTTTACAAAGATCCGTGCACGATGCAATTACACTTCAAGTTCTTTGTATGCTACCATCTTTAATCAAATAAATAACTAACAACTAACCTATATCTCTCTTCAGACAAACCTGTGTTTGATAAAGAAAATGAGAAAGCCGTAACTGGAGTGGAAAATGAACCCCTTATTATATCATTAAAAGCTGATGGAAATCCGCCCAATATAGCATATACATGGACCAAAGATGGATTACCGATTATTCAATCTTCAAGCAGCACTGGTATGGAAAGGATAATATCTGATGAAGGAGTACTGAATATAACAAAATTAAGTCGAAACGATGCTGGTGTTTATACATGCGAGGCAATTAATTCTCAAGGCAGCACGCTCGCTCATGTTAATATTTCTGTTCAATGTAATAAGAAATATGCATATATATATATAAAATTCACCAGCTATATGTATAAATATTATTTTAGATGCTGCTTCCATAATTGCAACAAGCGAAAATGTTATTGTAAGTCCAAAAGAAGACGCTACATTATCTTGCACCGCTGATGGCAATCCCTTGAGTGACGATACCATTATATGGAAAAGAGATGATTTTCCAGATTTTAATGCCAGAACTTCAGTTATGTACGATAAAAATGGTACATCGTATTTAAGAATAAGTAGCGTCAGCAGGGAAGATCTTGGCAATTTCAAATGTATTGTTAATAATGGTGTTGGGAACGCATCATCGAAGGATGTTATGCTAATAGTAAAACGTAAGTTATGCTTGAAAGCATTTATCACAAAAACTAATTTAAAATTTTGTGTAACAGATAAACCCGAAATGGATAAATCACCAGTGCTTATGAAGTTTGCAAGTGATGCAGGAGATTCTGCAAAATTAATCTGTAGGAGTTCAGCTTCTCCGCTTGCAAGGTATTCGTGGGCCAGATCAGGTAGTTCGATAAATGCTAATTCAAGCGGAAAATATTACACAACATTTAAACAGGTAAATCCGATTTTATAGTTTTTGAATGAATAGATTATTAAAGTTGAAAAATGTTGCAGATCGATGCGCTAACATCTGAATCGGTTCTTATAATAACCCATGTAACGTCATCGGATTACGGAAACTACGAATGTGTAGCAAGAAATGAATTAGGTTTCGCCACTAATTCACCAAGATTAGAAGTAACATCACCTCCGGATACTCCCACATTGCTCCAAGTTATGAACGTTACACATGACACTGTTACTTTGCAATGGACGCCTGGATTTGATGGTGGAATGAAGGCGAGCTACAGAATTAGATATAGAGAAATAAATGGCGATGGATATAAATATGAGGATGTTTTACCCCACAACATTACATCATTTACAATAAAAGGATTAGAAATTAGCACCGGATATGTATTTTCCATAATGGCAATGAATAAATTAGGCAATAGCAAATATATGCCAGACATTGTTAGTGCGAAGACATCTAGTAAGTTATTAAGTATGATTTAACTAATAATAACTAATTAACATAAAACCTCTAATAACTTTAATACTTCTCAACACTTTGATGCTTTTCTACTAACAACTAACTTCCCTTTTTATTAACATTAGATAAACTACCTACTTCAAACCACACTTCCAGTTTGGATGAAAGGGACTTTAAAGCCTTATTTCCTGGTGTTCTTATAGTCATAGGGACTATTGTTGGAACACTTCTAATAGCTATGAATGTCCTTTTAGTAGGATATTGCCTACATCGTAGATCTAAGAAAAGATTGTCAGGTAATTAAAGTTTTTCTTTTGTTTTATTTACAGTGTTCAGTTCTGATCATGTTGAAAAAGTAATACCGGAGGATTTACTTGATAAACAGGATCTTCCTAGAATAGTGATTATTAGCGTGTCAATCATTGGTGTCATTTTAGTGCTTATAAATATTGGTTTAGTAGCTGGTTGTGTTTTTAAAAAAAGAGCAAAGCGTATAAGAGGTGTGTTTTTATTTATTTTTAATTTCATTTTTATTTTATTTTTAGTTTACGTTTCTTTCTAAACAAGTTATAATCTGGTGATTACTATTTTTACAGAACAAAGCAACCAAACGAGTAAATCTGCAACCATTGAAATGTATGCTCCAAGCAGTTATAATGATACAGTAACTGGGGAAACATTATCGTCGGTCAGTGAAAAAAGCGAAACGTATAGCAACGAAGGCAGCAATAACGATTATGTGGTAAATGTTTATATTTGCCTTTTTTAAACATTTTCCCTAAACATTGATTATAAATCTTTTCAGGATGAAGGTAGAAAGCAAGCTGCCAGTACATATCTTATGGATCAACAAGACTATCCATCTTATCCTATTTGCCCCGGTTATGAAATGCAAATTCAACCAAATATGGCTCATAAAACGCATACATTGCCTCACCCTCATCATCATCACCAACATCATATGATTGATAGGAACAGGGCAAGAGATGATCAAACATTAGGATATCACGGAAGCATGTCAGGTAAATAAACATATAAATTTCGAAAAGTCATTCGCATTAATTGCTAAATTAATTTATAGCAAAATCATCATATGTGAGTGCACCATCACCCGCACCACCAGCAGACGGTTCTTACTTTAACATGTCTGATCGATATTTATCATATCCACCGCCCTTGGATTTTCAGAATCCTCCGCCAATACCAGCCCACCCACATTTAGGACATTTAACTCCTGCGACACCACCACTTCCTGCAAATGGCTCACTTTTACGCCATCCGCGTTCAGCAGTCCCGCCGCCGGATGTATTGCATAATACTAGCCAAAATGCGCAAATTTTACAAGCGCAAACATTAAACCAAAAACGAGAATTGAGTAGTTTTGGAAATGGTTATAGTGTTAATGAACAAGAAGGACATCTTGTATGAAACGAGGAGGACATTTTGTACATCTTGTAAAAAATATGAACGATTTTACTAGATAAAAATTTATGATTCTCAAGTGAATAAAGTCTGATATTATTATATTATGCCTAAAATATGATAAACTTTACGCATAGTGATTTTATTTAGTTGACTATAAACACAAATCAAAATATAAATTAGGTTGTATATTAAATGCGACACATCAATTTAAGGACAATAGAACGTGCAATAAGCGCACTAAATTTTAATCTATCAGAATAAAATATATTATTTGCATACACAAATTAAAGTTATGCTGTTTTAAAGATTTTGCTCAATAATATTGACTACCAAATAATAAAATGTTATTTTGTTTTTGGTGTTTAGGTAGTTACTGACAGTTTCAGATAACGCATCTGAAATATCAAATGTACATTACTGAATGTAAAAAAATATGAAAACGAAAAACTGAACATAAGAAATAAGTCGTTTGAATTAACAAATGTGATGATTGTATATAATAGAATTTAGATAATTTTGTAGATAATAAGAAAGTACTTTTAAGTTTTGTATGTTTATTTAATGTAAAATATTGTTGAGTTGACTTAAATCGAAGCAGATTATTTTTTATTTGCGTATTTTTTCTTTACAAAATGTATTTAAGATTATTTAAAAAAGAAGAAGTTTTTTTTATTCTTGCTAGTCCAAATAAACAGCCAAAGTTACAAAAAGCATCGAGGACAAATGATACTTTTTTCATTTTCAATATCGTCCTCAAATAAAAGTGTACTACAATTATTTTCTTGTAATTATATTTTTGTAAATTGTTTGTAGTTAGTTTATTTGCGAATAAATATTTTTCAGTATTTATAATTATTACAGAATGAGTTGACTTTTAATTATATTTATTTCTCTTGAGTTTTTTTTTCAAATTTATTTGACGGACATATAGGGTAAAAGTAATGTGTTAATAGAGATTTTAATCAAATGATGCGCAATATTGCCTTGTTGCAATTTATTGAATTTAATATTTGTTCAATATTATATGAAAATAACAATCATAGATTTAATGTGTTTTATATTTATTTAAAATTGATTAAATACTCAAATTAATTTCACATTGTGTAAATATATGTAAAAAAACAATTTATTATTGAAACTAAACCTTCCAATTTTTGCATTATATAATGTAATTTTTAGATGTGTAAAGTGCCTTTAAATCTATTTAAAAAAATGAAAACATAATTCACAACAATCTGCCATGTATAATAAATATATAATAATAGAATAATTAAAGTGAATGCGTTTTTTAATTGAAGTTATAATTGAAACTTAATTTTGTATATAAATGTCAACATTTTCCAGAATTTACGGGAATGTGCTATTAACCAAAAAAAAGTAAAAAAAAATTTCTGTTTTAAGAAATGTATTGGTAAACCATTACGCATAACTTTTGAAAAAATACGAAAATTGGAAAACTTTATGTAAAATGAATTCATTATTGTTATTTCTTATGTATGGATGCTCATTGTATTTAAAAGATAAAAAAACTGTTAAATTGTCCAGTCAATATTATAAACATTGAATGTCTGTTCATCTCATATTGTATATTGTTAAACTATGACTATTAAAAATCATAATAAATTGTTGTTGTTTCTTTGACAATACAAACAAAACATATTTATTTGGACCGAACGGTTGTGAAACAATAATTTTTATTTTTTGATAATTCACCGTGCGATGTGTTGAAATTTGGAGCATGGGATTGGGTCATTAACAAATTACCAAAATATACAAGTGCATATAATTAGCCAAAATAATGCACATGCACTGATATCGTTTCGCAGTTCATGAAGCAACAATTGTAATGCACCAGTTGCATCACTTTATTGCAACAACCTTGACAAATTCTCTACTTGCAAGTCCAACCCATATTCAGCTTCGAGGACTTCGTAATTTAGATTATCACACTGCATGAAATTGATGTTATTTCAATTACTACATTTTTTTGAACATTTTTTTAATAAATCATTTTTATTGCTATATAATATAATCTTTATCCGTGCCCATTCCAGCTAATTGCATAGATGCTAATCAATATAATTTGAAAAATATCTCAAGATTAAAAACTATGTTTTATAATAAAACCTATATAATTATATTAATTATGTCAATAAGTCATTGTCAAATGATTCATTAAACGTTTTAGAGGATTAGATACATATTTCCACAAGCATTAATCTATGCAAATTATTTCGCAAAAATGTTTATTTAAATATCATTCAAGTACAAGTGTATAATTAAATCGAATTTCTTGAAAACGCTAAATTAAAGTAGGTTCAACAAACCAATTTGCACATGTACTCGCATACACACACATTGATACTGATATTGTATAATATCAATGTTAACAGCCGTCGCATGAGTCATATTTATTGAAATTATTTAGCAACCTTATAAAATTTCATGCTAATTTCGAATTGCAAACAAAAATCAAGTTCATTTCATGGCAATGACTCTGTGTCACTATACACTATGTGAATAGAATCCATAAAGTTTTGTTTATTTAAATGAATTTTTCAAGTTTATCTAATCTGTTATCAATTGCATATAATAATATACAGGAAAACCTTAATTATGTACATATTGATAGGAAAATGAAATAAACTTATTAGTATATGTGTTAACTTATCAATGTTAGTACAATGGAGACCTTAAAATATGAGCAAGGTTATAGTGGATTTAATATCAATATCAATAATGCAAATTAAACTTTTTGTAGGTACTTCTACCCTTGAATCTTTTATTTGAACAAAATTTTAAGTGGGAAAAATGATCCCACTCAAATTTCATTAATTAGTATAAATTTAGACGAAAATGCAATATTTGTCACTTGCATCGAACAATAGTCACACACAAAAAAAAACAAAAATAAAAAAACAAAAATAAAAAAACAAAAATGTTAAAAAAAATTGCACCACTAGAATTACTATTAGTGATTATTATACAATTTAGTGTTGAAATTACTTCATTCAATAATTGTAAGTAGTTAAAATGTTGAGTGAGCGCCAATTTAATTACAATTAATTTAATTAGTTGCCGACGTGGAATGCGGAAAAACTGTAAGACATGGGAAAATAGTTGGTGGCACAGATGCAAGTCCAGGTGAATTTCCATGGCTTGTTTCAATAACGAGACGCGGCGGACATTTTTGCGGTGGATCGCTAATAACGAAACGCCACATTTTGACTGCGGGGCATTGTATATGCAGGTAAATTAGTATTATTATAAAATATACATTCGTTACGATGCAAATAAATTTTATTTTAGCGGTATTGGTAACGATATACTTAATCCTACGAGCATCAGAATCACCTTAGGGCAATACGATCTTAGAAATTCATCGTCGAGTTATGAAATTTTAGTTAAATTAATTACCGCGCATCCAGACTATCGATGTAATAAAGCAAAAAATGATATTGCAATACTGGAGTTAGAAGGTGATGTTTTATGGTCAAATAAAGTATCTCCCGTTTGCTTGCCAAACAGCATTGCAACAGATGGATATAGTAAATTTGAAAATGAATTAGCCACTGTTGCTGGCTGGGGATGGACTAATGAACACAATTCCAAAGGTATATTTAATAACAATAAAATAAAAATTATAAAAATGTCAGTGCATTTCGACCAGAAGTCATCATCACAGTTTGACAATTTTTGTAATTTATACTTTATTTTTAATAAAAAAAAAATTGTGAATCAACAATTTGAGTTCAACTATTAACTTTTAATTATTAAAGGTAAATTTATTTACCCAACACTACAATTACCTGTATTATTATTAATTGAACCAATTTCGTGTAGGTGGCCGAGCAAATATTTTACAAAAAGTTAAAGTGAATGTATTTGATAATGAGAAATGTCGCCAGTGGTATACATCGCAAGGGAAGAAAACGAAAATTCAAGATAATCAAATGTGCGCAGGTCATGAACAAGGCGGAGCTGATGCTTGCTGGGTATAAAATCCTATAACATTTACATATTTATATTAATATTAATGCATAAAAAAATTTATACTACTGTAGGCTGATAGCGGAGGCCCGCTGATGATGAATGCAAAAAATCAAATGATGCTTATTGGCGTTGTTTCAACTGGAATAGGTTGCGCAAGACCATACTTACCCGGTATCTACACAAGAGTGTCGGAATACATTCCATGGATAGAATCTCAAATAAAATTTTAAAATCTATTTGTAATATTGTGAAAAAACTAGTCAATTTGTGATATTTAAATTAATAAATGCCCATTTATTTAATTTAATAACTGTTATATGTTTTTCGTGATTATAGAACGAATTTAGTAATAATATTTAATAAATATGTATATGTATTCTAGTACGGATCGCTAACTATAACACATTCATCATGAGAGATGAACGTTTGATTGAAATATGAAATAATTAAGATTTTTACGTAATCTGCAATCTTTGATAGTACAGATAAATCGTATGGCACTTAGAGAGGCAACGCTTATTTATAGGAATTCGTGATTTAGTGAGAGTAGTGATAGTACGTATTCGATAAATCAATACATATAATTCAATGATTTCAGTCACTTTTGTACATGGATCTTTTTTTTTTAATTTGCAATTGATGACTATTTTTATTAATTATTACAACATTGTCAATTAATAAAAGCGAAACAAAAAAGCTAGAATTACTGATGAAACGTTTAAGGATTTTAAATAATACATTAAACTAAATGTGATTGCTTTTATGTTGTAATAATATTAAACTACTTTTCAATCATCATCTTTTACTTCATTGATAGACCATTGGTCATCCGCAAGGTTAATTACACCAATTAGACATTCAATTTTTATCTTTAAAACCCACTTTGCTAATATGATTTACATTCACTTACCTACTGGATTATTGATTGTTAACTTTCAATTATTTAAATCTCATCTCATTGAAAAAAGATGCTATAAATAAAATATAAATTATGCGCATTTTAATAACACTCTTTTTTTAGTATTGTCTCGTCTGTTCATTGTCATTTCAGCAATAAATTAATGTTATGCAAAATGTACAATACTAAAGATAATTTTTTTCATAAAATTAATTACAGTGATATAATGTTATGTTATAATTATCGTTCCAATTGCATAAAATACTAATAAATGTGCTTTATAGTATAGTAATAATGTAGTATAGATAATGTCAATGTACAATATACAATATAGAATATTAAGATTTTCTACTTTCTTTGAGCATGTCAACATAACAATATAAATTTCGACTTATTTAGTAAGTTATATGTTGGAATTTATGATTGTAATATAGTTGGAGTATTTTAATTAAATATGCAAATCATTTTATAATATTACAAATAAATAAATAATAATTTATAAATGAATAACTACGTACTATACTATTACACAATTGTAAGATTCACGACTACTGAATGCTGATTCCATAACAATTTAACAACATTTTAAACTACATAATACTGACACGTACTTGGTTACCTTATATTGCAAGTTACCAATGAAAGAAGATACATTTTTTATACAACCGCAGCATAAATAAAGGATTTTCACATATGGCAACAAGTATTGAGCGTTCAAATGAAAGCAAAAGGCTGAAATTGGAACATCTTCACGTACAGATGTTTGTTCACTAATAAAACTGCTATAAATGACTAAAAATTGTAAAAATGGAGCCGTTACAGAGGTGCACTAAATACATCTAAGTAAATCACGATTCACTTCGTATAAAAGGATTACGTTTTCGAAGATTCATTCAGATTCAATCATACAACTGTCCAAACATCTTCAACAGAAGTTGGAGCGGCTTTTATAATTACTTTGATTTCAATCTATATTATTTAAAATGTTCAAAGTAAGCTCTGCTCTAGATAACATAACGCACCAATTTCGGTAAAGCTAACTTTATTGTCTTTCTCTTTATTGTAGTATCTATTGTTTTTGACGTTCGTGGCTTGCTACGTGTTCGCTGAACCACCGCCACCGGCTTATTTACCTCCAAGTAAGTATAATGCATGACAATAACGCTTTAAATACAATGTGGCATTAACAATAAATCAGGTGGTCCTACTACTGCTTATGGACCACCTGGCTATCAACCAGGAATACCAATAGGTCCTGGTAATGGTGGTACTCCAAATAACGGATATTTACCACCAGGTGAAGGTACAAACGGAGGACAACCACATGATACATATGGTCCTCCAAGTAATGGTAACGGCAATGGTAATGGTGGGCCAGCAAATACTTATGGTCCACCAAGTAACACTTACGGCGCGCCAAGCAATGGCAATGGTAATGGTTACTCGAATGGACGTCCTAGTGCTACCTATGGCGCTCCATCAAACGGCAATGGACATGTAAATGGAAATGGTAACGGCTATTCAAATGGTCGTCCAAGCTCCACTTACGGTGCTCCATCAAATGGAAATGGACATGCTAACGGCAATGGACATGCAAATGGAAATGGACATGCTAATGGAAATGGACATTCAAATGGCAACGGTTATTCCAATGGCCGACCAAGTTCAACCTATGGAGCTCCATCTAATGGAAATGGAAATGGAAATGGAAACGGCAATGGTTATTCCAACGGCCGTCCAAGCTCTACATATGGAGCGCCATCCAATGGAAACGGTAACGGATATTCGAATGGAAAACCAAGCGTAGTCTATGGCGCTCCATCAAATGGAAACGGCAATGGACATGCTAATGGAAATGGCCATTCAAACGGCAACGGATATTCTAATGGAAAACCGAGCTCAACTTATGGCGCTCCATCAAATGGCAACGGTAACGGCAACGGTAACGGCAATGGCAACGGCTATTCAAACGGAAAACCCAGCACATCTTACGGAGCTCCATCAAATGGAAACGGTCATGCTAATGGCAATGGCAATGGCAATGGTTACTCGAACGGCAACGGACACGCTAATGGCAACGGATATTCAAATGGAAAACCAAGCTCAACTTACGGTGTGCCAAGCAATGGCAATGGCAACGGCTACTCAAATGGAAAACCAAGCACTACTTATGGCGTGCCTAATGGCAATGGCAACGGCGGATACCCAAGCAGTACATATGGAGCACCAAGCAATGGAAATGGAAACGGCAATGGACATGGAAATGGCAATGGAAACGGCAATGGAAACGGTAATGGAAATGGCGTAGCAAGCGTATACGGCCCCCCTTCTGCAGCATATGGACCACCACAAAATGGTAACGGTCATAATGGACATGGTATGTATGCGAATGATCTAATCATGTCAATTAATAATAATTAACTTAAATGTTGTAAATCGCTTTTGTTACTAATCGAAAAAATATGAAAAATGTATCGTTATATATTACAGTGTGAGCGTATGCAATAATATCAATGATGAAATTTTAGATGGTAATGGAAAGCCACCAGGCTCAAGCTACCTCCCACCCAACGGCAATGGAGGTGCACCAAATGGAGTTTATGGACCACCAGCCCCATCCTACGGCCCACCAACTGAAGAACAAACCGTAAGTAGTTACTTCCATATAAACTATGCTTGCAAATAATCATTTCATGCTATATTGCTATATAGGAGCCAGCTAAATATTCATTCGAATGGGAAGTAAATGACCCAGAAAGCGGCAACGAATATGGACAAAAAGAGGAACGCGATGGTGACAAAACCGTTGGCTCATACAATGTTCTCTTACCCGATGGCAGAAAACAAATTGTTGAATACGAGGTCGATGGTGACAGTGGTTTCGTCCCAAAAATCACCTACGAAGGTAATGTAAATGACGTGATAAAACAAGCTTATCATACAGTTCATTTTATATTACAGAAGCCGCTAATGGAAACGGCGGTGGCTACGGATCCGGCAAACCGAACGGTGGCTACAGATATTAAATGCTTGCCAATTAATACATTTACCGATTACGTAATAACTAGCTATAATTATTTATTTATGTGTAATTTTAACTAAAACAAAACATGGCTAATTATATTAATATTTCAGTCAGCATAGAAACAGACTACCAAATATATTCAAACTATATTAGCTCAAATACTATATGTATATAGAGTCTATTTATTTTAATTAGAATGTAATAATGTTGAAAAATTATAATAATTGCATTTCTAATCGTTTATAATTTACTATAAATTGAATCAAATGTATTGCATTATAATTTTTAAACAAATTGTAATTGTTGACGACTAAGCACTGAATTAAGGATAACGATTACCCTTAGCAATTTATTTATCCATATGAAACAACTATGTAGTGTTACTACTAGCATAATCATATAATTTTATAATAAATATTTTTTTATTATGAATTGAAATAAATGAGTTTGATTTCAACATACAAATCCTATTACCGTCAGAGTTCCATAATATATTTATAAAATATATTATAATAAAACAAGAACACCCACAATCATTAAATAAAATATAAGTTGTAAAGTATTTTCTTTACAATTTCTTACATTCTCAAGTAATGCAATAAACTTAATAATAATAAGTGAAATACAATAACAACAAAATAAATAATTATACGATTATGGTTATTATTGCTGAATATTAAAATGTCCATGAACAAAGACATCTTATAAGTAAAATTATAAGCACCACTCTTGAATAGAAAAAATTACTTTGATGCAATTAATGATATGAAATTAATTTACTTTCACACATGTATAACTCATCTCGCATATCTGTTTTGAAGGCTAGTAGATGCAATAAATAAATATACAAGTTGGTCAAATCAAATTATTAGACTATGCGGTGTTCAAAGCGCGCATAAACTTAAATTATTTAGAAATAAAAATTAGAGTATCGTGAAACGTGAATTATGAATTTTTTACACAATTCATATTTGGTCAGAGCACGTAATTCATCAAACACTATGCAGATTACCTTAAATATGTTGCAATTTTAAATTTATTACCAGCACATTTACACCAGGAAGTGTTGTAGTTATTCATTTGTTCAACTATTTATTAAAATTTAACGTTTAATAAAAGAATATATTTAGTGATTTGTTTTGTGAATCAAATCATTCTCATGACGCGCAAATAACCTATCAAAATTTATATTTGTTTTTGTTATTGTTGAAGAAAGAAAAAAAATGAGTAAAGATATGTTGAAATTTAACAACAATTCAATAAAGAAAGGTGTGTAATCTACAAATAATAGTAATGGATTAACAATATGGCAACAAGAATCATCTTTTGAGCGAAATTTGCATATTGGAAATCACATCACAAATTGCGTTTTCATATTATAATTACAATTATGTAATAATGTTGAAAGAAATGTATCAAAATTATGAATTTTAATCAAAAAGTTTAATTAAAATCTCGGGTCGAGTAACAATAATAATAATGTGTAGAGCGATTGTTATGGAATTAATGAGATTCACATTTTATTATACTTAAGTAAACCGAAAATTGTGTTCTACTAAAATTTTATGGCTATTTCATTTAGACAATTATCGTCTTATTCATGTTAGTATGTGTATTTACTAATTATAGATTAAATGGGAATTTATAACAGAGAAAGGATTATTGTGCAAGATTACATAAAGCTAAAATGCATGCCCAAATATTCGGAATTCGAGATATTTAAAACAGCCGTTAATGTTAAATGTCGATAATTAAAACGATGCCTCAATGCAATATACCTCCAAGTAATACCTAATAATATATAAATGCATATTTGAACTATATTTAATGAGCAGCTACGTATATAATTAATTGAAATTATAAATTAATGTTTACTATAAGCTGTAAAAAGGATCAAGTAGATGTATGGTAAGTAAGTATGTGCTAACTTCTCATTTGTTAAGTTAAGTTAAGACATTATTAAAAAATATTATAAATGTGCATCATAAGCGCGAAGAAATAGTTGTCTGAGCGTACGGTAATGTAATATGTTATGCGCTATTTCTATAAAAGGAGCGAACAGTAGATATACACCAAAGTATTTTATAGCTTTTACCAAAATAATAAAAATATGTATGCGAATCTATATGGTTTATTCTGCAACGTTTTGTAAATACACAAGCAATGCATGCATCGTATATAATATGATAGATATGTTTGTATACGTATATGTAGGTACATAATTTGAATATGTAATGTTGGATAATTTACCGACTAGCTAGATAATGAAAACGTAAAATGCAGTTAAAAAAATATTTGCGTTTTACTACTCGTACTACTATAATTTACGTATATATGTAAATTTATTATAATAATCAGCGAGATAATAAGAATAGCAAAAATTATAGCAATTATCTATGTTTTTAAATGTATAGTAAAAAATAGTATCGCATATATACAGTCATCAGTAAGTTATATGAACATTCTAAAAGAAGATGAAAGTAAAATGATGCTCCACATTTGTAGTAAAAAGATGATGTAAGATTTAGTGTCTTCATGTGTTCTTGAACTGACTTGTACGTTAATTAGAGTACACGATGCAGTTATGTTATCCTTTTTGTTCTTGATGTGCAAAACAATTACCATTGTTCACATCTTAACAAATCATCCAGTTTATAAATGATTTGTGTTTGCTTCTATTTAAATCTTATAATTATTGCTTATTGTTTTAAATCAACAATTTAACACTACTAATTGACTCTGAATTTAGATAATAGACAAACATACATTACACTGCCTTTTTATATGAATTATTAGTAAATATTCGTAGTATTGTGGTATTGTAGTATTTTTCTAATTTATTTCAAAATGTTATTTATCTCCTATATAGGTATACAAACATGTTGGTCTACACAAAATAGACAATGATTGATTATCCTTAATTTGCAATTTAATATCATAAAGCTATATAAAATAATGAATAAATAATATTCCAACATTAATTGTTGTATAATATATTTCTTAATATACATACATCTTTTGCTTTTTTGTGCATCGATCAAAAAGACGATCGTTAATATCCTACAATATACTAGCTAGTGAGTGAGTATGTATGTAATAGGTGTGGTGAAAATCACTTTTTATTACTATTAGATCTCCTTCAGTTCTTTTTAAACAAATAACTCCTTTCTGGTCTTCATCAAATTATCGCTCTTTTTGCATTCATGAGAACCTACTTATAATTACATCATTGATAATAACAAACTATAAACATATGAATATAAAATATTTATTACGCTTTATTGAACGCATCTCAAAATGGTCATAATAACTATTTCTTCATTAAATACTTAAATAATTAAATTTGCCGTATTGCATATGTAGACAGTACCTACACATACTACTTGTATAAGGTGTCTTTGTTGTTGTTATTGTATCTCTCTACGTCTACTCTATAGATACCTACTTGTTTGCTTTAGATTTAAAAACATTTTGCACAACATTGCATCAATACTATAAAA
Organism: Adinopsis sp. GC000173; assembly: GCA_030264715.1. NCBI lineage: Eukaryota > Metazoa > Arthropoda > Insecta > Coleoptera > Staphylinidae > Adinopsis > Adinopsis sp. GC000173. The sequence continues at coordinate 42,026 of JARJDW010000793.1, forward strand.
ACATTTTAATTTTAAATAACAAATATGTGTATATAATATAAATAATATATTTATATATTTCTAAAATGATTGCAAAACAATATGAGCTACACCGTAGGGTGTTGAAGTTAATAAATCGTTTTGACCATTCAACACTCGCTGTTATGACAAATTATCTATGACTCGTATACCTTCTTCTTTCTGCGGAATTTAATAAATTATATTTATTGATTGTCATTTTAGAAGGACGCGTTATTGTTATGTGGGACAGATCAGAAGATCACTTTTACAAATCATCTATTCTAAGATCACTTTTCATCTTACACTATTTCTATATTTGGAGTATAAACCCACTCTCAAAGAAAAGATTCTAGTAGTGTTATTTGTTGAAAAGTATTTCACAAAATATTTTACCTTGAATTCTAGCTGCTACCCACATTACCGAAATACTCGGTATTCTTATTCAATCAATTTACGGAGCAGAATTTTATTGTGTCAATATATTTTAAGGTCATGTTTACGCTGTGTGTGTGTGTGTAATATGTGTAATACAATTTAATCGAATCTTCATTTCAATTTAATGTAATGTAATGTAATGTAATTCAACACATTTTTGTTTACATAATAAAAAGATATATCTTTTAGCAAATAATAATCATCGGCATAATCGTGTATTAATTTTCCAACACGTATTATATTACATGATTTGTTTGGAGGCGCTTATAATATATATTGTACAGTTATAAAATTATTAACGTTCGTCAATAGTAGGTATGTATACATATATAGGTACGATGCGAGTAGTAATAGAGTCCATTAATTGTGTGTTTGCACAAACCGTGTTGTTGTTGCATTGAATCGATTCACGACGTATCGCCGCGCTATTAGATATACATTTTCGAAAAGTTAAACAACTACACAAAATGGTTTTGTGGTTTTACAATAAAGATGAAAAAGAATTTCTCAAAGTTAATTAAAATACATCAAGTGTTCAAGGACGTAGCATGTAAACTATATATTTATTTTTTATATACATATACATAATAATTTAATTATTTTAAATAACTTTGAGATGGATTTGCAAGATGTTCAATCATTAAAATATTTAAGTGAAATTCTCATCAAATAAATCAATCTTATTTAGCAAACATACATTGCAACAGAATTTTCTGTATCGCAGATGTAGCAAACGTTATCCAATTTATAAGTAATTGATTCACATGTTGAATTACTCATTAGTTAATTAGTTCACATCATAAATACATATACATATGCATTGGCAAATCAATGATCCACTCATAGAAATGAAAGTAAAAAATATAATTAGACTTTAAGCAACAAATGATTTTGGTGATGAATTTAGACAGTAGTGTTATACGCTTTTAATAAGATAATTAAGGTGTAAACCGCATAATAAATGTACATTCACGATCGGCAACGAAAAAAACCTTACTACAATTATAAATGTTAAATGTTAAATTATTGATGTAATAATTTTTGCTTATAAAAAAATAGATCAATAAATACGCTAAGATGATGATGAGTTTCAATTGAACCGTAACGATTAATCTACTTTTCTGACCTCGAGGTAATATGACGAAAATAGTATAATAAATGATTTCTTTAATCTAAATTATAATAGATTATTTTTTGTATTCATATAAGTAACACAAGGAGCGACCTATGATAATGAAACGTAATCATTCCAATTGATGCGCGAGATGTTGCAAAATACTATTAATTATTTTTGCAAAGGCGCGAAATTGCTTTTAGATTATATTATTATTGTTATTATGTAGATGTACTGTACATATACCTACTCGTCTAATATGTACAATGTAAATATAAATGTTTCAAATATGAATTCAAGTTTATGCATAGGTAAGTGCATTGCAACATGCAAGCGAACGAAGATGTGCAAATGAGAATTCTTAAAATACTTTAAATGTATATATACACTATCTATTCAATTATCAAAACATATAAATTATGTAAAGTTTTCTTTGCAAAATATTCTAAACATAATATTTTTCAAATTTTGTAATATTATTATTGTTGACATTTCTTTATACCCGCAACTATTTTTTCAATTTCTGCATACAATAACATCCAGGAAGATGAATAGCAATTTTTTGTTTGGTATGATTATAGTGAAATTGATAAAACATAGTGTTACATCAATATAATTTAAATGGTAAAAAAACTGAAACTCCTATAATATACTATGTTCATGTTTTCAATAATATCTAATATCACTACGTATATTAGCCATTTATTTTGAAAGTAGCCTAAGTCCATTTTCCCTTTTGTGTAGTTAACTGTTAATAATTGTTAAGTATTTTAATGTTAATTGTAAATGAACTGATGCCAATGATGTAATGTAACAGTGGAACATATTGCTCATATTTACATACATTTTAATTATTTTTACTTTTATTTAACTTAACAACTTCAATATCACAATCTAAGAGTAAGTGACTTAGGTCACTTTCATAGTAAACGGCTCATATATTGTAAGAATTTTGCCAGTTAATTAAGTATTGCCTAAAATGGATTTTTCGTTAAAACAAATCTTGTTCAATGAAGTTTATAATGTTTGTTGGATTCACAAATAGATTTAACAATAAACAACAAACGTTACCATTTCTTACTTTAGATTGATGCAATGTGTCAATAAATTTCATCAGTTATCACACGCACCTTATTCGATTATGTTGAACGTTCGATTTCAACCTCACAAAAGATAAGATTCTATTTTTCAATATGTTTAGGCCCAACGGGTCTTTAACGGCCCAGCTCATTACATAAACAGCATCCAAGCATTATTGCTTTAACTTTTTGAGATACGAATTATTTTCGTTTCATCTGCGACCTCATAAATCAAATTAGTTCGTATCTCAAACGATAGTTTGTTTTATATAGCGGTTTTATCGCCCGACTTCTCGAATAACAGTTCGTATCTCGGAATTCAGCCAGGTTTTCAAACAAAATATTAGTCTGATTCCCAGCTTGTATCTCAAAGAAAACCCCTATGTTGTGCTGCTTGTATCTCGAGGTTTTACTGTATTTTCATTAAATTTATAATGTATTTTTGCAAATTTTGATCATAATTTGACATAATAAGTTTAGAGCATAAATTGAAGTTTGCATTTGGTCATATAATATTTTCACAATTGATTGAAACTGGTTATTGGTCATGAGTACTCTTATTCAATTATTGCAATGGGTAAATAAATTGTATTTATCAGTTATCACACGTAACTCGTTTAAGGCCAACGCTTCGATTTTGACTCCGCAAGATATAAGATTTTATTTTTCAATATATTATTTATGTTGCTTATATGCCCAGCTCAAGTAATATGAACACCACTCGGACAATATTTCTTTAAATTCAAATATTTTTTAAATTAAATTTTAGCAAGGTATAACATAGATTTTTGGGCAGAAATGGAGATTTACACTTGTTTTTTTTTTTTCTTAACAATTGATTGAAACTGATTATTGGTCATTAAGAATATTTTTATTAAATTATAAATGCTAATAGTGGAATTGAATTTGTTTGATAACAATCAAAGATTAACTTAATTTAAATGTTAGTACTAATGAGAATTGCAAATGACTTTTACTTTTCTGAATTATTAAGAAAAGTATAATGCAATTAAAGAGCATTGTTAAATTGATGGTAAAATTGAGCCACATTAAGGTATCATCAATCAAACGTTAATAATTGTTTAATAAAAGCAATTAATATTGAATGGGCAAACTTACCCTAAATCATGTTACCCAATTTCGACAATCATAATTGATTCCAAATCTGAAATTATATCGAAATTAATACTACAACCTATAATTATAAATTTAATTTATCCATAATTTTATTTTTATTTCATGTAGTTGATATAAATCAATAAATTACCTATTACGATAGAAAAAATACATTACGTTATTGCAAAATTATTGTAAATTGCTAAAATTATTACCGATAATTTCATTAAATTATTCAATCATTTTTTTCAATTCCATTATTTTTATCTATAACATTAAAAGTTTAAAGACCATATAATTAAATTGAAAGAAATTAAGTAAACCGTACTCTAGCATTATGTAATTACTGAAGCACAGTGCATTAAAAAATTTATTGCTCGCGCCGCCGCACTTTATTATATTCTACAAATAAGTTAATTAATCCCGATTTCTTATCTTGCACCAAAATATTACTATCATAAACATATCGCATTTAAAATTAAATTGACTTTATTTATAAACATAGCTAGATTATATGAATGCAGTAAGAGCGTTTTTATTGAGATGCAATCTTTTAATAAAAGCATCATATTTACTTTTACTCTTCGATGCTTTAAACAAATTTTTATCAGTTTATTGGCAAAACATAAAATTATTACTTAATACTGTTCAACTTTTAATAGAAAAACTTAACTAGGTATTGAAACATAAATGTTATGTTCATATTAATAAATATCAAAGATGCAAAAAACAAGCAATTTAATGAGATTACATTAAACTTAAAAGAATAAAAAAAACACTTATTATTATTTGCAATCGACAAACTGCGTCGGCTTGCAGAAACAAAGTTTTTCACTTCTCATAACATATATAGATAGTAAATTCACATGAAAAACTATTTTTGTAATAAAATTAAATATAGAAAAGAAAATGAATGTAAGTAACGCAATTACCAATTGTCTAATAAATTATTTTTATATATATTAACATAAAATGTAGATTACATCACAATTAGCCTGTGTGTGTGTGTATGAATGTTGTTAGCGACGAGAAGAATATGTATTTGTACATACGCTCTATTCTATACGCATCTTATTTGTTATTATTTTGTGCAAAATGCAAAAAATGCATCCACATGAATATTGACCTAATTGTTATACATATCAGAGATCTATAGAATTTTATTTTGCGCGCACCAAACGAAACATCTTCGAAGAGTGAAAGTAAAACTACTGCTGCGAGCTCAAAACTAGACAGACGTTTCTCAAATATCCATCTAATTCATTTGCATATTAAAATCTTTTATATGGCAAATTACACCGTACACCTTGTAATTGTTGATGTTCGTTGTGCATGCAATAATTTATTAATCATATTCACATGCACAAACATCGTTCAACACCCAAAATACATAACATAATTGCCATTTAGTGATTCATCTTGAGCAAGACATTATTCCCCAAACAATTCTATTACTATATATACATAATAGTTACAATTCATATTATGTTATGGGCTATATACTATAGTGCTACAACAACAATTATAACATTTTTATGGTTCAAGGACGCGCTTTTCTAATCTAGTTTGTATTATTCTTTGTGCTAACAATGTGATTTGTTTAAATCGACGACTAAATAAACAAAAAAGGAATTAAAACCTGAAGCGCTAATATTTTAATATTTTCATGCTTAAAAAACCATTATTGCAGAATCTAATTTAATTTACAACACTATAAATCATAATCAGTAATTTCACAAGATCATGGCGTATCATCAATAACAATTAAATAAACTTGTAATATAATGGGAGTAATATTGCCGAACAATAATCGTAACAGTAATAATTTAATAAGAACAAAGCCGCTACCATACAAAGCAACAGATAGATGTTGATATGTGCGCTTAAATAATGAGTAATTTTGATTAATTAGTAATTAATATGGAATGTGGTAGAATGGTGTGCGGTGCGTGTAACATTTCTAATAAATTAATTCAAAAATGTAATAATTATAGCTTATTTTCATCGCTTCATCTGAATTTCGCAAAATCGTATCGTGTAAGTGGGATAATGTAATAGATTTGGGGATAATGTTGGTTAGTGATGGCACCATAACAAGGTTCTACGATGAAAGTAAGTGAATTTCTTGACGAATACACCCACTATTGCACTTTTTTAAGTATATAAGCATCTGCTCGGTATTCATAATATCAGAGCATCACTAAGCTTGATAGCAGTTAATAACTATTCGAATAAAGTAATTTGTTTTTTAAGTGTTAAACATGAAGGTATATAAAAGTTACTCTATAAAATATTATGTGCAAACGTAAAATACATTGTTTTGTAGATCTTAACAGTGGTTTTGGCTAGTTTTATGGGCTTAGTGCTCGCTGAGCCTCCGGTACCATCGAATCAGTACCTACCTAGTAATCAATATGGAGCGCCATCGAGACCATCCTCAAATTATGGTGCACCGTCTTCAGGACATACGACAGCCGTGATTAAACCAAATACACAATACGGAGCTCCACGACCAGGCGGCAATTACTTGCCACCTAGCAGCAGTGGCGGATATTCGGGTGCGGGTGGTTACTCTGGAGGCGGCGGCGGCGGTGGCTACGGTGGTGGTGCTGGCGGATATGGCGGTGGTGGTTATGATGACCAATCTGTAAGTAAATAAATAATCTTAATTATAATAATTCTATAAATAAAAATTTTAGGAACCAGCAAACTATCACTTCAAATATGACGTTCAAGATGCTGCTTCTGGCAACGATTTCGGTCATGAAGAAGAACGTCAAGGTGATGTAGCTCGCGGCAAATATTACGTCCTTCTTCCTGACGGAAGACGCCAAGTGGTTGAATACGTTGCTGACCAAGGCGGTTACAAACCGAAGATTTCCTACGAACAAGTTGGAGGTGGTTACTCCGGTGGCGGTTATTCAGGCGGCGGTGGCTACCAAGGCGGCCAGGGCGGACAAGGTGGTTATCAATCCGGAAGTGGAGGATATCAATATTAACAGTATTAACTTTTCCCGTTTGTAAAATTCAAAGCGCAACAATTTAAAGTCATGTTGCATTTGTTTTTTCTTAAATTTCAGTATTAAAATTATTTCTTATTAATTGTAATATATTAAATATATTTTATATTTCTCTAATGAATAATTAGGCAAATGTTGTGGTATTGAAAATACCATTTTGAAATATTGATAATTATTATTGTTATAAATATGTAATTATTGCATTTATATACCATAATAAAATAAAAGCATCAAAATACTACTATTTTCTAACCACATATTAAATTTGTTGGCAATACTCGAATTAAACGTCACACATAAAACGTCATAAAATTCAACTCTAAAATTCTTAGTTATTAATTACTGCATAGAAAATGTAAAGCAACTTATTGAATATGGATATAAACAATTCTGCGCATTCATAAAATGTTTAGAATGGTTTATTGCTGGTACTAAAGAACTTTTATGGGATCTTCCGAAAAGAGTGTTCAGTCTGCATACTCCATCGACAGACCCACATCTTTCTCATCGAAAGCGTCTAATCTATCATCGAGATCAAATGTCTCAGCGGCACCTTCTTCTTCGCGCTCGTTACAAAGGCCGAGTAGATCTCGTCACGGTAGACACCGGTCGCACCACAGGTCTAGAAGACCCAGTAGAAGTAGTATAAATAGTCGTGGAGATAATAGAAGTAGAAGCAGACATAGACGAAGAGGGAGACGAAGTAGAAGGCCAAGACATCGAAGGCGACATCATCGACGGCGACCATCCCGGCGTAGATCAAAACGAAGATCAAGAAGATCGAGACCCATAGCTTATCCTGCACCTTACCCTGCAGAATATCTCAATTTCATGTCGGGAGTTTGCCCCGCAATGTTACCTCAAAAGACAAGATGTGGATGCGGTCATTCAAATTCACCGGAATTATTAAGGCAATCTGAAGTACTAGCAATATTTATTTCCGCTTTTCTGGCATTAGTATTGTCTGCTGTAACAATTTTAACCCGTTAAATAAAGTAATTGGAAACAAGTTTGTTATAATATCATACATTAAGTAAAAATAAATAATAAATAGAATAAATGACAACATTTGACAGTAATAAACTTTTTTGAAATTTGTTAAGAATACATTTAAACATGTAGTAAGTATTAAAAATTGGATGCCAAATTAACTTAAAATAAATACTACATCTAAATTAATAAATTATAAAGCATAAGAATGTATTGTATCAACTATTCAAGTAGAAAAAGGAAACATGTTCCTTTGAAAGGTACATACTGTACAAGCTGCCAACAAACCATTTACGTAAAAAGATGTAACATTAACACAAAAAAAACTGAAACTGCATATATTAAGTATTATTACATGGGTGTACCGAGACACGCTGGAACTCATACTTCATATTTTGTGATGGGTAAAGCATTTGGTCTACATAATCGAGTGTCTAAATCATCGTCCTTTTATGAAAGTATGAAAGATTGTCCATCTCTAATAACAAACAAAATAACTAATAATCCTTGTACTTGTACCTGCACTTGTACCTCAACTGTACCTCAACAAGCAATATGTAATGACAATATGATTCCTGAAAAAATTGGGAAACCCGAAGTACTTTGTGACCCTTGTGATAGAGAAGATGAAATCGAGCACGGAATTCTACACTTTCCATCCAAAAAAACTTTATCTACCTTACCTTCTTCAAATATTTTAAAATTTGCCGAGCCTAGGTAAAAATAAAGTATCAAATTACTCTCAGTTCTATTAATCTGAAAATGTAATTGCAGCCTAAAAAGTATTAGAAGGAACAAATCCTCATCACGTGCAGTGTCGAGGTAAAAATAAAATACTTAATTATAATCATTTTCATTAATTTCACAATAAATATGCAGCCAAATATGTACTCCAATACCTGAAAGTTGTCCTGCAAGTATTATGGACACAAGGTAAATATAGAACATTAAACTGCAGTAACATTTATGAATTTGCCAATAAAGTTGTAGCCAAACTGGTGATGGAATGTCCACAACATGTGACCATCACAACACGCTAAAACTAGCTGATCGTTCTCGGTAAGAATTTAATACTAAATTACAAATTATTTCATTAATTTGGCAATAAACTTGCAGCCAAAGAAGTACAACTACAACTCCATCCTTCAATCCATCTTTAAGATCTACTGGCTATTCTAGGTAAAAATATCGAAAAATATCACAACTCTTTCATATTCAAAAGATCATAAAACTTTGCTTATTAGCGCAATAAATGTTTTTCGAGCTTTTGAATACAAGCGATATCAATGCGTTGTTAAATTTTTTGCCATAGAAATGACAGAATGACACGTTCAACCGCTCCTAAGGCTTATTCGTCAAAATACGATTCCAGGTTATAATAAAATACTTAATTTAAGTAACTATTAATAATTCTTAATTAAAGTTATGCCGATCAATCAAGCACCGTTCCAAGTTTACAAAGTTCACGACGACTAAAATCGAGATCACCTTATTCTTCTTCAATAAGGAGTACATCTAGGTGAAAATAAAATCCCTAAGCTAGATAAAAATAATAAACTTTTTTCTCAACGTAGAAATCCCTCTTCATTTCTTGGACCTTCCAGTAGTTGTCTAAGTCGCAGATTGTCATCATGTATGAAACACTCGAGGTAAACACACATTATATAGCGGTATAGAATAATTAACATATAGCTTAAAAACACCTTTCAGGCAAAGAAGTGATTTACCTGATAGTGAAGACGAAGATGCAGGAGCATCGTTAGTAGTCACCACATACTGATTTGTTTTTTATATACAGTTTTTATCATTCAGTTTCAGTGCGGTAACGGATAGTACAATGTTGCCTAGCATTCCACATTCACCGTAAGTGTTTAAAAACCCATAGATAATACTATATGTAGCGTCTTTTACGTTTGCAATGGTTAGCAAAAATATAAAGTTTGCGTACTGTTAATTTTTCAGAATCTCTAAAAAACATGTTTTGTTTGTATAATTAAATTAAAATGCATTTAAAACGGAGATTTTGTTTATAAATAGAAAAAAATTGAAAAATTAGGCAAAACTTACGGACTTCAATATTTTCCTCCGATTTTTGCTGACCATTAGCAATGTAAGAAGGCCTATTGGACTGTGCACTTGACGCACTTCAAAGGGACAAGAGATAACCAAGATAACCTAACTTTTTACGTTTGCAAATTGCAATCAGCGGGGAAAACCGGGAAAACATTAAAGTCCGCAACCAAAATAACATACAATTAATTTGGCATTATTTTTATAATTTTGTTGAATATATAAACACAATATCCGATTAATTAATTAATTAATTAATTAATTAAGCACAAACATATGCCTACGTACATTTGTGAATCTGTTGTGTTCTCTATTTCATATTAAAAATAGCATTAATAAATTAAAGTACAAGTAAGAATTTACCTTTTGGATGAAAAATGTCCTCTGTAGAATCCATCTAAACCATTTCCATCATTGCACAATATGAACTCACACTTTCTAGTTCGACTACACGTTTAAAAATGATGAGCAAATTGTTGTGTATTACGCGCATTATCAAAAAGAATTCAAGGGTTACAGCAGGTAACAAAAGATTTTTTGCTCAATGACGCAATTTTACATCTATATAGAATATTTATTCACGTTTTACCTAAAAAATGACTATAAAAATTTTATGCATCAATGAATATCAAATAATTATTTATTTAAATATTTTTAACACTTTAAATTCGTCACACTATTCTTCCCTTCTTATTACACTCAGTTTATAATTATTTGCACCAATGAAAATAGAATCAAATAATTTAAATCATAAATCTTTAAGGGATTCTTAAAAATTGACCGTTCGTTGATCGAAAATTGTCGAGGATCAACAAACTAATTTTTCAGAATCTCTCAAAAGAATTCATATTTTTTGTAAAATTGAATAAAAATGCTCTAAGTCGAAAATTTTGTTTATAAGTATAAAAAGATATAAAAATAAATCCAAATTAATTGTACGTTAATCTTCCACAACTTTCGGACAACGTACATTTTGGTTGCGGACTTCATTGTTTTGGGAGGTTCTAGTTTATCCTAATTCGAAATTTTGAAATCTCGCTGATTCTCTTATGCCGTCTCTCATTGTTTTCCCCACCAATTTTTGCTGACCATTGCATACGTAAAAAGATCTATAGAAATAATCTAAATATTAAATTTAATTTGTAATATAAGCCATTTGATTTTCTATTTTTAACTACTAGACAGAACGCCGTTATCAAACAATTATTAATTGCGATCCGATATACTCGCAATCCAATATATTGTACATTTTGTAGCAACTAATTGGTAGTCTGCACAAATTTTATACACACAGGGAGCATTTCAGTAATTTGTTTTATGTATATCTATGTTAAAATGGTTAAAACCAATTAAATCATCGTAGAGAAGCAAGATTTCGTATATATGAGAATTAAAGCAAAAATGGATGTAAAGCATTTAAATTATCCAATTTACACTTGACTTAATAAGCTTAATTTCTGTGTTTGTACGAAATGTCATAAGTAGAGTTAGCCCTTATGACTATAAATGCCTTATGATTTCTTATAATAATTCGTTTATTTCATTCACAGGTCTAGTGTATCAGGAATTAGTTCGGCATCGCAACTGACGTAATAAATTTAGAATATAAAAAGAGGGTAAATCAAATATAAACTGGGAAATATTTTGATAAATGGTGTATAATAGAATAGGGCTTAATATTGTTTTTTACATAATCATCGCGTTTTTTGACAAATTCTTCACAACGTTTCGGAAATGGAATAAATAAAGGTGATTGCGTTATGAACAAATTGCGCAACGGAGTCTTATATGTTGACGGGATTAGTCATATATTTTTAATATCGATGATAATACGTGCATCTAACAACACGTTATAAGAAATTATCTTGAACATAATTAGAACCTACAGTTCAAAGACACCCTGCAATTACCAGTACATTTATCCGATGACAAAGTTCTGGAAGGACAGAATTTCGGAAGGAATACAAAAGTAAAAGCGTTCAAGTCCAATTGACTTTACTTTAAAATAACGGAATAAAAAACTACCCCAATATATATAAAAGGTCACACATGGCTATAAGCCTATATAGAAAAACAAATATTAAGCATCTAATGTATTATATACTTCTGTTCTCTATCGGTAAATTAAAAAGAATCTGGTTTATATTTGATTAACCCTTTTAATTACAGAATCAATTTCATTATTATAATTTCAGGGCGCATCCTTCAGCATCTACGGCCTATGAAACGTGGATTTTAAATTTTATTATAGACGTATTATTTATTAATGAGTTTGATTTTAGATCGGATCAAAGTATTCTTTCACAACCATCATCAGTGGGTGTTATACCACGAAGATCACTACAATCAAGATCATCAGTTTTCGATAGAGCCAACATGTCGTAAATAACTTATTTATAAACTATTTTTTATTATTTATTATTAATAATTTCTTCTAGGGCAATTTCTGAATTAGAAGCAGAGTCAGACTCATTAGACGCTGAAGAGAGTTTACACAATGTCAGCCATCTGCCTTTGATGGCCCCACCTTCCACTCGTTCGGAATTATACACCTCTGAATCAAGGTTAAATTTTGTAATTAGCGATTTTTAAAAGATAATTGCTAATTCTATATTAATTTTAATAATAACAACCAAAAACAATAACTTTTCTACAGAATTGTAGCTGGCCAGCCATCAGTGATCGATGAATCCAGTCCAAGCATGATGTCGACCTATTCAACTATCCCTTCAGAGAGTTCAAGAACGCTAGACATGGGTGTATCGTCAAATAAGTTTATAAAAGACAATTCCAGTTAAAATAATTGCTTATTGTATTTAAAGTTTTAGCACAGCTGATAACTCGCGATTATCTGTTATAAATAGTCGGCTTCCAAGTAGTATTTTAAAAAAACTCAATCAATGGCAGCAGCCTGGCTCGTCTAGCACCATGGATGTAAGTAACTACAGGTTAACTTTATAGTAAATATATTATGTAGTTTCGTATTAAGTAAATTATTTTTTTAGTACAGAGACGACAACGTCTTCACCCGATGATTCCATAGATAAGTTAATATTACATATTAGTTTAAAATTTCTTTTGCTTAATTAATATTCATAGATTGATTCCATTACCGGTTATAAGCTCAGTAATAAATGAACAACCTTCTATGATGGCTAGTGGGTATGAATAACATTTGAAATTAGCTGTAGGTAGTTTAAAACATAATTTCTTTAAGGTACTCTTTACAATCGCCATATGTAAATCAAAGTCAGAACTCTTTCTCAAGTGAAGCGCCATCCCTTAATGACGAGTTAATATTATCAACTATGCAATATTTAATTAGAATTTTATAATTTGTTTTTAGATTAATGCCATTGCCATCGAGATACGCAATCTCGAGCACTAGTATGGTTAGTGAAGCACCATCACTCTTGTTTGATGACGATACCTTAAACGAAAGTGATGTATCAAACATAACATTAAAACATTTGCCACAATCACAACAGACATTAGAACAGTCTTCCCACACTTTTCCTAGAACTTTTACAAAAAGTAATTTAGCCATAAGGTCATTGGATGATGAAGGTAGTGACAGAAACAGCATGACATTAAGAAGTCCATCAAGTTTTGCTGGAAGAGGTTTCGATGATTCAAGTCTTCTATTAGGGGATGAAGCAAGCAGACTGACATTAGGAAATACTCCGTCAGGTTTTATTCCAAACGTATCAAGAAGAATAAATGATTCAAATTTTTCTAGTAGATGATGAAGACAGCAGATTGACATTAGAAGCTAGTCGATCAGGTTTCCTCCCCAGCGCATCAAGAAACATAAATGGTTCGAATTTTCTAATTGAGGATGAGGAAAGCCGAATGACATTAGGACCGAACCCCTCAAGAAGTATAAATGCTTCGAATATTTTATTAGACGATGAAGCAAGCCGAATGACATTAGGAACTAGCCCATCAAGTTTTATTGCAAGACCTTCAAGAAGTCTAAATCCATCAAATATATTTTTAGATGAGGAAGCTAGCAGAATGACATTAAGTACTAGCCCATCAAATTTTATTCCAAAAGTATCAAAAAGTATGGATGATCCGAATCTTCAATTAGGGGATGAAGAAAGCCGAATGACATTAGGAATTAACCCATCAAACTTTAATGCAAGACCATCAAGAAGTATAAATGATTCAAATATGCTATTCGATGGTGAAGAAAGTCGAATGACATTAGGATCTAGCCCGTCAAGTTTTATTGCCAGGCCATCCAGAAGTAGAAATGATTCAAATATTCCATTCGGAGATGAAGAAAGTCGAATGACTTTAGGACTTAGCCCGTCAAGCTTCACTGCAAGATCATCAAGAAGTGTTTATGATTCTAATATTTCATTCGGAGATAAAGAAAGCCGAATGACGTTAGGAACTAGCCCATCAAATTTTAATGCAAAATCATCAAAAAGCATAAATGATTCAAATATTCTATTAGATGATGAAGCAAGCCGAATGACATTAGGTACTAGCCCATCAAGTTTTAGTGCCAGACCATCAAAAAGTATAAATCAGTCGAATATTTTATTAGACGATGAAGCTAGCAGAATGACATTAGGACCAAGTGCGTCAAGTTTTAATCCAAGAACATCAAGAAGTATAAATCAATCAAAAATTCTATCAGACGACGAAGCTAGCAAAATGAGATTAGGAGGTAGTCCATCAAGTTTAGATCCAAGCAAAATGACATTAGGAGCGAATCCATCAAGCCTTGATCCAAGTAAAATGACATTAGGAGCTGGTCCATCTAATTTTGATCCAAGCAAAATGACAGTAGGAGCTAATCCATCAAGTCTTGATCCAAGTAAAATGACATTAGGAGCTAATCCATCAAGTATTGATCCGAGTAAAATGACATTAGGAGCTGGTCCATCAAGTTTAGATCCAAGCAAAATGACATTAGGCGCTGGTCCATCACGTTTTGATCCAAGTAAAATGACATTAGAAGCGGGTCCATCAAGTTTTGACCCAAGCAAAATGGCATTAGGAGCTGGTCCATCAAGCATTGATCCAAGTAAAATGACATTAGGAGCCGATTCATCAAATTTTGGCCCAAGTAAAATGACATCAGGAGCTGGTCCATCAAGTTTTGATGCAAGTAAAATAACATTAGAAGCAGGTCCATCAAACATTGATCCAAGTAAAATGACATTAGGAGCTGATCCATCCAGTTTTGATCCAAGCAAAATGACATTAGACGCAGGTTCATCAAGTTTTGATCCAAGCAAAATGGCATTAGGAGCTAATCCATCAAGGTTTACTCCAACAGTATCACAAATTGTAATAGGAGATGAAGCTAGCAGAATAACAGTAGGAAGTAGAGCAAGTTATATACCCGGAGCATCAAAAAGTATAAATAACTCGATTGCACCATCTGAGGATGCATTAAGCAGAATGAGATCAGCAAATAGTGAGTCAAGTTATTATCCAAGAAGCATAACAACAAGCCGTAATGCGTCGAGTACGCCATATTTTTCTACTACAAACCCAGAGAAAGATTTTTCGTCTGGTGTAATCACGGTTGATAGCCCACCCATGGGTGGTTCGGCATTGGGAGTTGTTACAACTTTAGATAGCATTGCTCATATACCATTTGAAGATATAGAGGGGCCTCCTTTTATGAAAGATCCATCGAAACTAAATCGTCAATCGTCGGGAATGTGTTCCCAACAATTTCCAATGCCAGCAGGACAAGGTTATCGGAATGTGATACACCCTAAGTCAATGGTACCTTCAATAAACAGGGGAGCGAGTGCATACATAAAGAGAGGTTCTCGTTATGGTTCATTAAAATCTGAAACGGAGTCGGAGAGTTATGACAGTTACGATTCAAGAAATTCGGATCGAATCAATAGAGCTCGAGGAATGCCAAATCAGTCTGAAGTATCCATAATCAGTAAAAAAACAGTGCAATATGATACGAATAAAAACGGACATTCTCGGCCAAGTATAAATAGTAATTACGAAGATGGTGCGCAATTACCTACGAAACAAACAAAATCAATTACTAGCAACAGACTATCAGCAGTGTCTGATGATGGAAGCTATAAAACTCAAACATATAATAAAGTATCAAAGTATAGCGCAAAAAGTGCCAACGGTTATCCTCAAGAATTGAAGGAAAATCGTAATATTTTTGTTAAATCTGATAAAAACCAACAAGCCAAATCAAATAATGATATGATTGAAAAATCAAACAAGAATGGTCCTCGAATAGTTGATAATGCTTCGAAATTAAGATCGTCTAACGAACCTACTTCTTACAACAGATCTACCTCTCCCTCAAGCAATGCACCCAGGGCTCATCCTTCTGCAAAGTCCGATATTGCAGAGACTAATAACAATTTAGAATCCAATATCAAATCAAATAAAGTAATCCCACAAGAATCACCCAATAATTCAATACATCCTTCAAGTCTTAAAACACCGTCGTCAATGAAAAATAAAAGTGTAACTAAATCTACAATTTCAATCGTAGATACACCGTCAGTGCGTGATATTACACCAAGAAATTCGAGAATGAAAATGAGAACATCGCATCATAAGCGAGCAAAAAGTCAACAAGAAAATACTAGCGGCAGAAACTCTAGGCATTATGGTTTTGATAATGCAGACAATTTGAGAGTAACTTCTAGTAGATCTGAAAATCTGCCGTTGAATAAATCAGCTTCTGGCACAACCAGAAGAGATATTAATTCAAATTACACAATGCGTGAGAATGACAGAAATAGAAGCTACTATTCCTCCAGAGGATCAGACGGAAGTTCAAATAAAACTTCAGCAAGATCATCTTCAATGACAGGATATTATGGAGATGGATCAAAGTCTTCTGAATCTATGAGGAGCTTAGATTCCAATGAATCTACAAGATCTTGCTATGCTAGTAAGCCTAGTAGAAGTGGATTAAAATCCGCATCTAGATATAATGAGGCCGGCGGTTCATATTACAAAAATGCTGATGCAAATCTACATAAAATTAGAAGTAGTAGAAATTCACTGCGAAGTGATAAAAAAACAAGCAGATCGGGCCATAGTAATCGTAAAAAAATTCACGAGTTTTTGCCAAGTATGTCAACCATTAGTGAAAAGCCCTCTGCAATATCAAACGCACAAGAGGAGAAAGATGTAAGGCGTAGAAATAAATTAAATGCAAACCTTGGATCACGTGCTACTGAAAATTCCGAATATAAATCAATGAAACATAATGTTGGTGAGGCAAGTCATAAACATCACTCCACACCAACAGAAGGCACAACTGTCGAACATGCATCAAAGCCTAGTACCAAATCCAAGATAACTGAAAATGCAAATAACACAAAACCAACAACATCGAAGAGTAATGTAACTACTAAAAAGGCAAATGATGCAGACTTTCAGAATAAGCGAGTTACATCAGCAAGTATAAAAGATTTTGATGAAAGACTGGTGGGCATTACATCATTCAGTGGCAAGCCACAAAAGGCAATAGTTAATCCTAGCAGTAAAGGCAATCTTTTAACAGTTGTAAAAACAAAACAACCACTATCTGAGATTGTTAATGAAAAATCGAATTATTCAATGTATAGCATTCCTGCATCAAATACATCGCTAAGCACCGACCGAACTTATTGGACTGAAGATTCCTCGAACTATTTATCTTCCGACATTAATCTAAGTAATGCAACGTTAATGTCTAAAGAAGAGAAGGCAAGCCGCAAACATAAGAAGTCAAGAGACACCGTACACAGTAGAATTTCTAAAAAATTTATCGCAAATAACGCACTTATTGAATGGTCTCAATTAAATCCAAACAAGCAATACAAATACATAATGCAACAGAATGCTTACAGCGATTTTATTGATTATAATATGATACGCAACAGTCAAATATTGGTGGGTAGATTGAGTACATCTAATATAATTTACGCTAAACATGCATCGTTTGAGCAAAAGAAAACTAGTAAAGTCCATACAAATTTCATGAATCAAACTGATAAGCAACTAATGATGTTGTATAGTTACCAAGAAAATGTAAATAAAGTCGGTAATTACTACCCAATCTTCGAAAAAACCATTTGTCAAAATGTTGAAGAACCTAAAAAAGGTATGCATCGTGCAGTGTCTATATACGATCCAGATGATGACTTGAATGATTCAGATGAACCTAACGAACCAAATAAAAATACGGACAGAAAAAAATCCATTGAAAGTATACTAAAACCCAGACGCTCAATGAAATCGTCAGCTCCTGTTGCAAGTTCAGTGTCGTTCAATTACCGTAATTTGTATGAAAACTATAAAACACTCAGCGAAAATCGCTTAAGCAAAGAAAAAGCAAAACTAAACAAAGAAAAAGTGAAAAAAGAGAAGCTAAAAGAAAAGCTTAAAGAAAAAATTAGATCAGACACCATCACCGCATCATCTACATCAATGTCAGATGATTCATCTAGCTATAACTCGAGTAGCGAATCTGAAATCGATGAAGATCCATATCACTACATATCATACGAAAATGACAGGAATTATTTTAACACCAAACAATTATATAATTTAATTAGTCCGAAACATACGTATGATAACTATAAAAAATTCACCTATTCGCAAGACAGTAAACTTATAAGGCGCCCTGAAGTATTATCTGGAATTATATTTGCTTTCACCTACTTATTCTTAATGCTAGTAAATATTATTGGAATAAAGTTTTTATAACAGTTACCAACAAATAATCTATGTACGTTTAAATAAATTTTGTACTTACTATAAAACTGGTGCAATTTTCATTTTTAGTAATATCTCACGTGCCAGCAACATCAATGTAGTTCAATGCAAGCGACATTTTGTTATAATAATCGTAATCACTGAAACAGCAATTATTTAACCTTGACAATTCATCTTTTATTTAACTCAAAATTTTCGAATAACTTAACGTAATTATAAGCTTAAACCTTGGAGTATGAGTACAAAGTACTCTTTTTCAAGGTATGTACTAGCAACAAGAGTTTTCTTAAAATTCATTTATTAAATTTGCCACTTGTAGTGCTTGTAATACAGCCAAATACATTCTTTTTATTATGTCATAATTATAATTACTATATATATAACAATTTCAATTAACACCTATAAAATATAATAATAAATCATAGCCTATTTATAAGCACCTTTGGTTAAATTTTTAGATTAAAAACTTACAGCCTTTTAAATAACTTTGAGTGAAAACAAAATGTAATCCTAAGAGCTTCTATAAAAAATTTAAGTAAAAAAATTAATGAAAAATAGCTTCTTTAAAATTTCTTTAAATATTTTTGATTTTTTCTTCCATCTGATCACTGCTATTGCTTGAATTATCATACTTTTCATATATATCTTCAATAGAAGATGATGAATAATTATCTAAAATGTAATTAATGTGCACAGGAATTACAAATATTTCAATTTTAAATACCTTCTTCAAGATTTTTCTTAATCTCAATTTGCTTATTCTTATTTTGCATATACTTTTGATATTCTTCTGAATTCAATAATTGATACCAGGTTATAAGACAGACGACAGCAATGAAAAACAAGTTTGCACTTATGCCTGAATATGTTGCAAATACATGAGAGTTATGTAGAATTATTTTATCAAGATCTTACCAATTCCAGCTGATAACATTGGCCAATTAAACATAAAATACCTTAGTCCACTTAATTCAGCTACGATTAGAAATCTGGCGGAATAAACTTCTATATATTTGGATTGCAGTTCAAGAAATACGTCGGTTACAGCAGGTGCCTAAAATATTGAAAATTAGTATAATTGTAAACAACATAATAACGTCCGAGTCATAAATATAGATGATTAATTTTTCTAAATATGACTAGGCATATCTTTGTAATTTGTTTTTCGACTTTCTTCTTTAACGTATTACACAATAATAATAATAAGTAACAAATAAAATAATATTAGCTATGGCTGCAATAGATGTAAAATTAATCTTAAATAGTGACGTTAAAAACCATGGATAGGCAAAAATCGGACAAAAGAAAATCCAATCTGAATTTAACACATTATGAAGAGCCATCCAGAAACAAATTCAAATTTCGTTATGCCATGTAATGGTCAATTTTCGGAACTTATATTTAGAATAAGTTGTGAAGATATAAAATGATTATATACTTTAACCAAAACTAATAAAGTTATAAAACTAGAATCAAATATAACAAATCAACATAAGGGTATGGGGAATAATCAAAAATTATAATTTCAATGTAAGCCGCACTGGACTTGACGAATTTGCCCATCGTTGGTTTCGACATTTTATCATATTTCCTGATATTTCTGTTAATGAATATGCAAATAGTGGTAAGCATACCAATGTAAAATTTGTTTGATAAGCGTTAACATTGTAGAATAATACATACTAATTATTATAATTAAGTTAAAAGTAGTCACATTTACTATATTATAATTGTTATTAAAACTTTGACATTGGTTTACTCAAAACTATAACTTTGTGACTTATTTCTATTTAGCAACATTGTAATGTATTTAAAATTTTGAACATATCCATGATATTTAATACTTTAACTTGAACCAATCGATAACTAACTTTTGCAATTTTCTAAATTACCTCCTGTTCTTCGTAGTTTGTGAATAATTCAACATGCAACACTTGTTTTTCCTCCGACGTTCCATACAGAAAGAATGGGCTGTAGGCAATCGTGTATAAAAATTCATGTATTGGACTCTTGTAATGGAGCATTGTCGATCGACAAGACTGCGCTAGTATTTTTCTATCCTTTGCAAAAAATTCGGCACAAACCATAAACATTCCTACAATATAGTAAATAATAGATTTTGAATCGCCGACAATTTACTGATTGAGTACCATGCTCTTTGTTGGCTGGCGACTCTGGCATTTCCAACTCCAAATTAATTTTGTATCGTTGTCCCATCATTAAAAGTTGTTGCCGTTTCGTTAGTTCGACGTGAGCAGTTAAGTACGAATGTATGCCATTCTTATTTATTTCTACATCTTTATCATCCAGTGGCCTACAAAAATTAATTGTAATAATTAAGTAGGATATTACGTTTTGTAACTTACAGAAATTTAAAGTGGACTGGTCGTTCATGTGCAATCGAAGGAATGTATGTGTAATAAAATGCTAGGTACATAAAGATTGAGAGCCATACTAATGATGATGTAATAAATGCAATTATAGAGCCTTTAATAATAATATCTTTAGTTGTATTAATGCCAGTTTTTGTTGTTGATGTGCAGAATTCCAATGTTGTATCAATGAACGCAATTAGGGGAAGTTTACACCTCTGTTTGTACACTTCCTTGGGTCCTAATTTTATTAAATCACGGCATATTTTAAAAATACCAAACATATTGAATAAACACCATTAAAAAAGTACTCATCTCATACTTGTGATAGGCCAACTGACGTCACATTATTGACACTTGATAGATTTAGTTCATATCAGCTATATTAAGTAGTTCAATGTTCAAGTTTCACTTCGTGTGCTTTCGGGCATTGTCGACGCAGTACTGCCAATGTTGGAGTAAATAAATTTCAAATTTAAAAATCAATATAATTTTTCTGTATGTAACGTTTTGGACGTATAATTTATTTTATATTAATATTCTTACATATAATTTTATACATTTAAGCGCAGCCTATTAACAAATCTTTTTACATTATTCTTTTTAAAACAATTAGATAAAAACAATAAAATCTATTGTAAAAAAAATCACAAAATTAATTGTTTTTCTCGAACAATCATTACATAGTATTATAGTTAAGTATACATTAATATAAAATAGATTTAGCTAACAGTCAGTCAATTAACTTATCAGTTGCATCAATAAAATTAAATAAATTACATAGATATATGTTTTAATAATATACAAATAAGATGGTGCTGTGTTAGATATATTTATGTTGTATCCACTTGCATAGGTCATATTAACATTAAAGATTCCTTCCGATAAGCCATTTGGTGAACGTACCAATAATATATATTCTCCTATATCGCGTCCTCGAATTTTCTTTATATATAAAACGGCTTGATAACAATTTGGACTAGACGAATTCTGAAAAACATCAAATTGCAATTAACGAAATGAGAAAATGATATATTTTTTTAATAAACTATGCTTAAAAGGGATATAAATAAATGAATAAACGTTCGGCGTAACAGTTAAAAATACCCACAAAAAATCTTATTAAATTTTGCGAGATACGATTATATAAGATATAAGATAATAATAAAATAAAAATTTATGTGTTACAAAAATGATATCGATAAAAAATGGTTTTCGTATGTTATAAACTTAAAATAAGATTTAAAGAAGAGAAGAAAAAAAAAGGTTTTTATACCGAAATCGAATATGCTACAATATCTGCATCAGCTTCTCCAGGCTTGAAAACCCTATCTTTAGCAATCCAATAAACTTTATTATAAGTAGGGTTGGCACAAAATTCCATCGTTAGAGTTAAAGGTTGTCCATAAACAGCAGTTATTGTTTTGTTAGTGGGAAATATCATTGGTCGACCTAAAAAAAAATCAAACGAATTTAATTTTTTAAGATGACGAAGGAAAAAATCTCCTAAAAAAAGTAAAATGCAAATGTGAGAATAAAATACCGCGCTTTATGGCTTCAACAAATTAAGGCTTTTTAAAATTCTCATTACGACGCTTTTTTAATAATAAAAATTAATCGGATTCAAAGTAAAAAATCTTTTGATTTTTATCATTTTACTGCCAAATTTGCATTTGATTCCATTTGAAAAGAATATTAAATTAAGTACGACGTATAACCGACATTTTCACTCAGTACTTTTGTTTATTTACGACTTTTGGGATTTGAAACCACAACAAGGATGGAAATGTACAAACAGTAGAAAATTATAATTGCAAATCTGGTGCAATCTGCTTTTCTTTACAATTCCTTTGCCTTTTTGTAATTTAATTTGTAAATAATGCACAAAAAATACATATAATTTGCTCGGTAAAATTAAATTAAATGGCCGCTCTCTAAAAAGTCGCTATGCCATGCATTATAAGAGAAAAATAAATAAAAATATTAAAAATACTCCCATTTATTCTATTCTATATGAAAAATTACTTTTTGTAAGTTGCAAAACTTTTTTAACAATAACTTTCTCAAATCTCTTATTGCAAGTTACACTTTTAATTCAGAAAAAAAACTGATTTATTCAAATATGTCGTCCTATATAGTTAACTTTTGTTGGTGGCGGTACGTGCGAGGAAAGCACATGAAATATCAAAAGACGAGAAACCGCAAAAAATGTATGTTGGTTTTGAATCAGTTTGAAACTGTATTTGCAAAGTTTACTTTTGTATGTCACTAGTGATGGTTGTATTCCCAACCATTTCAAGAATATATTCATTCATATTCGCATCACAACCCTTGTCAAACCAAAACCAAATCAAATCCGAATTTAACAAAATGTACCTGGAAGAATATTAAACAATTCAATCAATTTTCCTTTAGTTTTCAACTTCTATCTTTTCCATCAAAATAATATAAAATTCGAGTAAGATTTTTATTATTTTAAAACGTAGAGCGCAAGCTTCTTCTCTGGTCGACAATCTACTACATATACATACGACATAGTAGTATATATATTCGAAAAGATAACCAAATACTTATAGAAAACCCATTCGCCCTTTGATTATATTTCTTCTGTGATAACAACTTTGAACAATAATGATAAAGGTTTTACGTGTTTATCAGTTGGCAACCAATATTAGTTTTTACATCAAGTTAAGAGTTGAAATCAGCTCGCAATGGTAATTTGAGTGCGGGCGGCAACGAGAAATTACGAAACGTTGAGGGCATAACAATGTGGAAATGTTTGCGGTTTAGTGAAAGCATAATATAAAATAGTTAGAATGATCGCCAACAGACAAGCAAGAGTTATAAAACATAACCACGCAGCAGGAGTTGTTTTCAACTAATTCCCACTGAAGGATGGGTGAGAAAATCAAGACCATCCGCATTAGCCAAAGTTTAGCCACGATAAGTCCGCTCTTAATAGAATGCTTTGCATGTTAAACACGGCCCATGGGGTTTAGTTTTATTTACCCTCCTTTTACTATCTTCCCGACTCTTACTACTAGCCCTCCTCCGTTTCTCGCCGCATATCGTCTATATTCTATACTGTTATACTCTCTTACTATACACATACAGACACATCGAGTTCATCTCTTTACATTTCTAGATAAGATTATGTTTATGTGCATGGTTTTAGTTTAAATTGAAGCTTAAAACAATGATACAAGTCGAAATCCACATTCTATGCTCTTACAGCAAACACAAAAATATAATATCCTATTTAATTTCAGCCCGATTCTGAAATTCACTTAGATCTGGTGCGGCGGCGGCGGAGGAAAGAACTTATTTTACTGCTTAATGACATAATCCATGGTTTTATTCAGCAGTTGTGGAAACGCTTCACATATATATTAGATCTAAGAAAACAATTAGAAATACGCTGCTTTGCTATGGATGCGGCAACAAAAAATTATTATGTACCATTTAAGGCAACGCCCGAATTTTTGCGGCTCAAAAACTACTTTCCCCTTTTTTTGTGCCGAATAACATTCATTATCTGAAAGCGTAATTTAGACTATTTAAAATTCCACTTGCTTTGCAAATGATTTGCATACATATGTCTCATTATGAGTGCTAAGTGGATGCCTTTAACAAACGCTAATTGAAGAAAGGCTACTATAACTTCAAGTTAATTGAAGAAAACCTGCACGACATGTATTGCAAACGAGTGCAAATGACTTTTCAGCAAATGTAATTGGATTTTCTGTTTATAACTTGCAATCTAGAATAAAAGGAACACTCCGCTGCCGCCGCCTTTGCCGCTCGAAAACTCAAGATATAATTCATCATAATTCGATAATATTACGACTGATGAAATGATTGAATGAAGTTCAAGAAGAAGAAATTAAGCAGCGTATCCAAATTTGATGAGTGATGATTTTTCATATAAAAACATTTTACGGCTGTGGCAGAAAAAATGAAAAATACATACATATAAATTCAGCAAAATGCATATATGATAAAAGTTTGCCATAAAAAAGTCAATAAAATGAAAAAAGGATGCAAGTGCAAAAGTTTAAAATCGTTGTAGAAATTGTTCGGTCGGTAAAGGTTTTCTACTACTATCCCAGCGTGTAGAACAGTAAAATGAAATGGTCGAGTGGTTTGTGCAAATGTCTTCCCAACTTTTCCCTCACTATTCAACTCATTATAGTTCATTTCAAGTGAAAACTTACATAACAGAATGCATATCTCGTACAATTAATGTGCTTTACATAAAATCATTTTAATTGTAATTTAATTTTCAATTACTTAATTGGAAAATAAAATTTCAAAAAGTCGACAAGCTGCAGCACATATTGTTATGCGTTTAAAATTCAACTGCGGAATTTGCAAATCGGGGATGAATACAAAATGCAACATGCTTTCCAATTATATTACATCCTATATAAAATTTTCTAATTTATATGTTAATAAATTGATGTAGAGTGGTTACGCAATTAACTTTTATCATAGTTATCGATAAATAAATTATGATATAAATCTCGCGTGCGATTTGATTTAGTTAGACGCTACAATATAATATATATATATAATATAAATTTAACAATTACATTAAAAGTGTATAGTTGGTGGTAGATAATAAAATATCGAAATGCTTAATCAGTTTTTGCAATAAATAAATCCCCAATCGAAAGTAAATTTATTACAGACACTCTATGCCACCAATAAAACCAACACGCAATGTTGTTAAGCACCATTTGGCTTTAAGGATGAATGCTCTTTATAGCATAAGCTCGATTTCCAGTCACCAAATATGATAGGATTGTTATGTGATCCTCATGTTTCCCGTCATACTTTTTAGGCGCGTTTAGTCCGTCCTACTAAAACCGTTTCTAGGAAATTATGGTGCTTTATCAAAAATGTTAATCATTTCTTAAAAAGCGATTCGTTTCAATGGTGTGTAAAAATACAGCGATGAATCTTAAGCAAAAAGGACGCCTCAAAAATAATCTCTGAATATTATTCGGATAGATTTCAACGATTTTATTCGAAAACTTATAGCCATCACGTTTGAAATCACTCTACTTGTCATCAAATATATTTTTGTATTGTATGTATTTAAATTTTAACATTTTCCAATTTTAATAATATTGTTATTGAAAATATATTTGCATTTAATATTTAATGAAATATTAAAATTCTCTATTAAAGTATTAAAAATATAGCAAAGAATCGTAATCCAGACGCCTCGAAAATAATATCTGAATATTAGGACGGATCTCAGCGTATAATATTACAAACGTCCAATTCGAAAACTTATAGCCATCACATTTGAATTCACTCAATTTTTCATCAAATATTTTTCAATTGTATTTGGAATTTTTAAAATTCCCAAATTGTATTTATAATATAATAATAATTATTATTATTAATATCAAATATTAATTTTGTTACTGAATTGCATTTGTATTTATAATAATTCGCAAATAGTTCAATAGAATTTAATTATTGTTGAAGTTTTTTATTAAAATAATAAAAATACAGCAAAGAACCTTGAAACTAATTTCTAAATAGATTTCATGGTTTTTATTTGAACCGCATAATTCGAAAACGTATAACCACAGTTTTTCATTAAACATATGTACACTCTGTCAAATAAGTATCGGGAATTGTCCGATTAAACACATAATATTTATAATTTATTCAAATGCATCATGTCGTCTCCAAAATAAGCTCTTTTTGAAATAATATAGTTTCATGA
>JARJDW010000796.1:0-23197 GCA_030264715.1 Adinopsis sp. GC000173
TTTAGTAATGTTTTTGGCGCATTATATTCATAAAAATGTTAGACAAAAAATATATTTTATTTGCTGTTGTATTATAAAATAATATCAAAATACATTTAAAACCTTTTTGCTGTTATCAGTAAATGCATTAAATTAATTGTGATATGAAAGTTTATTTAAAATTTGCCATAATATAAATTTAGCTACCATCATTTACGTTTGTTGTAATGTTGTTGTGAGCGTAAGGTGGCCAGACATGTCCCACATTGGATGGGACAATCTCACATTTAATCACCTTGTCCCACATCCCAAACAAAATATCCGCAATCGATATTACATAAAATTCACTTAGTGACAAAGTCGTGGAACAGATTTACATAAAAACCTTTAAATTTGTCTCATTTCACATGATCTATCCCATCCAAATAATCTGGTCACTTTATATAAATGTAATGTCTTATAAATACACCGGAAATAAAATTTATTATTAAAGTATCAACTACTTACCTACCAATTACTTTCACAATAATTTACTATAATTGTTGCATTTATTTTTAACAAAACAATTTTGCCATCCTCATTTTTTATTGCATCTTTTTTTATATTGTCGTGATATAACTGTTCAAGTTCTTAAATTTTCATTCATAATTTAACGCGTTGCCGCGCTTGAAATAATAATAATTTAAAATCGTACTGTATTCTATACGATAAATGCAGCGTAATGAATTCCTTATATAATAATAATAATTGTTGCAGATGGCCAACACATGCTGGTGGTACTACTTCTCGAAATTCACCGAATTCTTCGACACGTTGTTTTTCATATTGCGCAAGAAAACCAATCAGGTATCGAATTTGCATGTCATCCATCACGGATGTATGCCGTTCTCAGTATGGATGGGCATGAAATTTGCGCCAGGTGACTAATTAGTCTCATTATGCATACGTTGCACATACGTAGTGCGCGCAAATGTGAATTCATTTCTAACCGATTTTTTATTATAGGCGGCCATAGCACATTCTTCGCATTGCTCAACACTTTCGTTCACATTGTCATGTACTTCTATTACATGGTATCGGCAATGGGTCCAGAATATCAAAAATTCATTTGGTGGAAAAAGTATTTGACCACTTTCCAAATGGTACGTTCAATGCTGAATTATTATTATACGCATTTCGAATATGTGTTAGTTAATATCAATCTATTCTTTGAACATATTCTTGCAAACCAACTACTTAGACTCCATAGAAAGTTCATTTATATCTAATACATAGAGAGCTTTTTATTGGGGTGTAAAAATTTCATTACATTTCGAAGTCAATACACACAAAGGAGGTGATATGGTGTGATATTATCCATCATAAACAGATTTATAGTTTATAACACACCACTTTCTTATAATTAAATTGTCTGTAACTGAATCTAATCGCGTATCCCTACCTACACATCATATTTAGACAAGGGTTGCCCAAACTTTGGACTGCGAATATAAATATTAAAATGAAAATATTAATAAAAATACTAAAAAAGTCTTTTAATTATAAACACAAAGACAAGTTTCTTATATGTTTTTTAATTAATTTCATAATAAAATAGTGAACTTTTCAATGTATAAAAAATATATTTTTTTATCTGGGCCACAATTTCTATTTTTTATGTGGTCTATAATCTTCAGTATGTTTGGACACCTTTAAAAAAAGGATACATAATTATCACCAGATATTTATGTGTCCAATCTTCACTAAATTTGGACATTCCTTATTCTGACATCATTTTTTAAGCTTAATAAAAATTAAAAATAGTTGTAAAATATTTCAATATAATAAAAACGATGCATAACAATCACTAAATATTTGTGTTAATTGGTCTAATTATTTCTAAATGCATTTTAGGTACAATTCGTTGCGATATTCACACACCAATTCCAATTGTTGTTCACCGAATGCAATTATCCGAAAGGCTTCATGGTATGGATCGCTCTGCACGGCATCTTATTCTTATTCCTATTCTCTGACTTTTACA
The DNA here is from genome assembly GCA_030264715.1 of Adinopsis sp. GC000173. Taxonomy (NCBI): domain Eukaryota; kingdom Metazoa; phylum Arthropoda; class Insecta; order Coleoptera; family Staphylinidae; genus Adinopsis; species Adinopsis sp. GC000173. Next base: position 2,003 of record JARJDW010000796.1, read on the forward strand.
AAGTCAGATACATTGATCAGAAGGCTGTGAGAAGAAATGCAGGTTTTTGCATGGTATGTTATTTATTTGTATACATCGATCGCTTTTATTTTATTGCATCGTGCCGTGCGAGTAATTAATTTACATGTCGGTATATGCAACATATATATTTGCCACGAATAAATTCCATGCGTTTGATTAAATTTTTAGCATACCTCAATGGCACTTAAAATGTAATTATTATCACATTTGGAGTCAATTTGACGAATTCAATGAAATTGTTTCAATTCACATTTAAATGTTTCCCAAATTCTGGCAATTTGGCTGCTATCTTAAATATAATTAATCTTCAATATAATTTAATAAGTATGTTTTATCCAAACTTTGAAGTGATACTAATAATTTAGTCATATAGTATTCTTTTGAACAGTACAAATCTGTCAAAACTGATTAGGAAATGTAATAAATACTAGAATGAAGACACGCTGAATAGGACATAAGGCAAGGATCAAAACACTCCTATTATAGAATAAACCTCTGACTTTTCGATCTATATTTTTAACTCACCATCGTGGAAAACAATTCTTATGAAGGTACGCGTCTTTCTTTTAATCAAACACTTCCCAAACTTATTAAATTCTGTCTTCCATGACGATGAGTTGAAAACATTATTCTATAATCGGAATGTTCTGATCCTTGCCCTATGTCCTACTCACTCAGTACGCCTTGACTTGGTATCGATCTACAATTAAAAAGAATATTTAAGCTAAATAATTTTCTAATCTGGTTAATAGAATTGTTTCGGTAATTGGAATCGAGCTATTTATAGTTAAGTCTTCAAATTGAATATTCTGTAGTAACTTTTTTCATATTTCATAACCACTGGAAACCAGATGTGGTGAGTGAAGTGGATGTGGAAACAAATTCCTAGAACATGCCATTAAAAACTGTGTTTTTCGTGCGCATGAAGTCTTGTTTTGTACTGATGCAGTGAAATCATGTACCAGATCTTTAAATCTAGCCATCATCTCTTCTATGCTCACAAAAGCACCATTGATGGAATACATTTATATATTATACATAGTATTGCATCTAGAGTTTATCTAAATCAGTTAAAATAGATAGCATTAGATTTTAATCGTAATATGCTGGAAATACCCAATTAATGAGTTTTAATTTACTTATTTACTAGTTTAGCGAAGGTAAAAAGATGATTCAAGAATAAATAATAAAATTCACGTAATTTATTTGCTTTTGTGTTGGTAAATTTGTTAGCTAGCGCACACATAAAAACTTTTAGATTTTTATCTTTTTATCAGCTAATTATGGAAATATCAATGTTGTAAAACTCGTTTTCCGCTTTTTTATTGATTTATCTACAAAATTCGTCGCGAACCTCATAAAAACCTGAAATTGATTAAGCACACTTTAAAACAATACATTCCAATGTCAATAATCTCGAAAACCATTGAATATTTTATAAAATCCTTGAATTACGTTTTAATTGTTTGCGCTTTGCTAATTTAAAAGGCGACAGACCAAAGGATTTAAATTTTGATGCTCGTCTATGAATATTAATTGATTTAAAGACAGAACATTTTTTGTTACGTTACTACTAAATTAACCATTTATTTATAGTCGGCTTAAAATGTAGGAGGAGTGAGTCGTCGTCGGTCGGTATTATCTTTTTTCGAGTGCACGCTTCCTGAACTTCACTTTATTTAGCGCTATCGCCGGCGAAAATCTTATCAATTTTATTTTTAAATTAATTAAACAACTTTTACTATTAACAGAGAGAAGGCAGCCAGCCAGATTACAGTTAGGATTTCACTGGTGCGATTGTATTTTAATGTCAGCAATATTTACACTACATTTAGTAGGAACAAACCGCATAATATTGTTGGGTGCACGTACGAACACAAACAATGTATAAATTACCGATTTTGCAACGCGAAAAAAACTAAAACTAAAACGAAAACGAAACAATTTCGGATGATTTTCGAAATGCAAGCCTAGTTTTGTGGTATAGGTATATTGCATTGCAAGAAATTTATGGTTAGGTTGTAATTATAAACGAGATTTTCGCACTTACCGCACGTTTGACGAACGTTGCTGGTTAATTCGGTTAAAGTTATTATTGACTTCACATCACCGCCCAGAATGCTGCAGTTGATTAATTAAACCAAACATTTACAATTTTGTAAGGTTGCGGCTTCTAAAAGACAAAACAAAACAAAGTTGTTGATTTTATTAGTTCGCATAAATGTCGCAAAAACGCCACGAAAATGCGGGTAATTTAAATTATGTTGCAGTGTTGTGGCCAAATGGTACCTACCGCACAAGGCCGGATTAATCAATTGTCTAGGGCTCGAAATTCTGGGTCAAATTGGGGTCTCCATTTCTTTTACTTTTTCATGGCGTTTGCTGTTTTTGTCACTTTTTTTCGTTTTTTCGCTGTTTTTAAAAACCGTTTCATAATTTTTGCCGTTTTTTACAGACAAAGCGAAAAATATAACAAAATAAAATAGCTAAAGGTATAAAAAACACAGAATAAACGAAAAAAGTTGAAAAACCAGCGAAAACTATGAAAAAATCGTAAATAATCAACAAAAACCATAAAAAACTCGTAAAACAAATTCAGACCACCCTTTATGCAGCTTCCTCTCAAAATTATCAAAATGTCAACTGTCAAAATATTTTATCCAAGTCCTAGTAAAGGCTTAATCCGGTATTGGTGCCGCACGTAATATAACTTATATTTTATTTTTATGTTTGAGTGATGTAATGTAGTAGTTGATGATGTTAATGTGGTTATTATGTTTTAGGCTGTGTTGGATGATAGCAAACCGCGTGAGAACGGCAAGGCAAAGGAGACGAACGGCACGTTGAGCAACTCCTACGTTCAGACCGAATTCGCCAAAGCGTACAAGCCATGCTACTCGAATGGCATCAACAACGGCTTCGTCAGCAAAGAGACAAAGTCGCGAAAGAAAGTCGAATAGTTTTTTTTTTCTTCTAAGCGAGATGGATAAACAAGAAACTAGCTCATAATTGTAACTCGTCATTTCTTTTTCTTTTTCTTTTTTTTAATTTAATTTTTTTGATTAAACAAACAATGAAGAATTAGGCAGAGATCATGGGATTTATAATTGATGTAATTAATTAATGGGTAACTCAGATGAAAACATAATATTAATTATAAAGATAATGTTAAGGTACATAAAAATAGATGTAAAAAACGGGTGAAAAGTTTGTTGTCTCGATTCAAATACGAGAACAGAATTTCATTTCTCCTCGGAAAATCATCGTCATGGCGTTGCTAATTCTAAACACACATGGAAAAATATAATATAATATTTAATAAAAACATCACCGCTCAAAGATTCTTAACCACAAATTGATGAAAACTCAGGGTTTACAAACTTGTTTCGTTGACTTTCGCAAATAATTAAAAACAATTAATGATACAACGCATATAATCGAACAAGAAGATAATGTAAATAGAATATTGTTTTTTATGTTGTTAAATTGTTGATTGATTGACATTCCGATTTAATTTATATGCTTGTAGCATTAATTATATTATTCTATATAATTAAATTTGAAAATGTGAGTAAAAATGGGCAAATAATATTGATTGTTAAAAGAAACATATTTTCGACCATTAGTGCCTAACAATTAATGCCAAAAAACAAAATCAAATCTCAAAATAAAAGCAAAATAATTGTTTGCACAATGCGTACTTAAAAAATAAACATTGAGCTAAAAAACTTTTTTATTTTAATTTTATTGTTGTTATCATTGCGCTGTTGTTGACTAAAATATGAAAAATGTTACACATGCTGCTTATAACAATCATCATCGTCATATAAATGTGTGTTCATTGATAAAAATTTTATTATTAAATAACATGTAAATGTAAAGCTTTCATTATGTACATATTTATTATTACATATTATAATTATTATTATTATTATTATTATTAAAGAGAAGTTTTAATTATTCATAGGCATTATTAAATTGTATAGTATTTTTGTATATAAATGTGAAATAAATATGAAAAATGCTTCTTTTGCATTTAGTTTTAAAAATAACGATGATGTATATTATGGATATGTCTTGAATGCGCTTCTTCGTTCGTTCGTGATAGGTACGAAATGGCACCAATTTTATTATATTGATCAATTTCTATTTGCGAGCTTTAACTCCACCAGTTGTGTATTCGCAAATATCACGATTTAGTGTTGAAGAGTTAAATATCAAGATGTGAATATATAATTATCAAGAAATTATATTGTTTATGGTTGTAAAAACATTTAGAATTGACGGATTGGTCCGAAAAGGAAAGAGTCATTCAAGTTTCCGAAGTGCTACAGGAAAGGCTGAAAAATTCTAAAGGTGGGTTAATTTTCTTAATTGTGCTCACATATTAAATGAGTATCTTGGAAATTTTGTCTTCCATCATTATATTGTTTATTAGATTGGATGGATTGGTCCAAAAAGAAAGAGTCTTTCAAGTTTCTTGACTGACGAATTCCGAACTTAAATGTTTGTTAATTTTGTTAATTGTTTGCACATATTTGTTTAATATCTTTTGGAAGCTGTGTCCTTCCTCATTGCAGTAATATCTATCGCGAAATGATCTTTTTCATACTTACCTATAGTGCCTTCTTTAAAGTTTATAATACAATTCAATATCAAAATGAAGATATAATAAATTGTTTATTGTGGTAAAAACAGACTGAGAATTGACGGATTGGACGCGTTTATCAAGTTTACGGAGTACCCAACTTAAAGGGGTGTTAATTTTCTTAATTGTTCCGCCATATTAAATGAGAATCTTTTGGGGTGTTGCTCCTCTTCGTTGCACTAACATGTATCGGGTAAATATCACTTTCGCACTTGCAAGTTTCCTTTAAAGTTGATAGTGGTTTTAGCGTGCAATAGTACAATTCTATACTTATAAGTCAGAACGTGGTAGTTATTAGAGCATCTAGATTTTTTGTCACATAATTGCAGATAACTTCATATCTATACGAACACCTACGAACGTTCTATGATTTATTAATAAAATGGATTTTGTATTAAAATAACTCTTGCTTAATTAACAAAATAAGGAGTTATATTAATTATAAAAGGAAAATTATATTTATTAAACAAGTTTCATCGACGAGCTTAGTACGTTCGTAAGCGTTCGTATATGCGTGAAGTTATCTGAAATAGTGAAAAAATCTAGATGCTCTTGATTCTTTGGAATTTACCAAACGTACTATATGTTATTCATCTATAATAATTGGCGTTGAAATAGATAGATAGAATTGATTGATAATGCTAAATAGAAAATTCCATATTACATATACAAACGTGGTGTACCCGAAAGAAATTAGCTACATTAACCTTGTAGAATATCATTTTGTCATAAAAATGTTTATTGAGTTTATTAAAATGTTATTACTTTAATAATTTTAATTTTTTAAATAGTCGCATCAATATAGAATTAATAATAAATTAGACGCATTAAATTTTCAATAGGGGTTAACTGAAACAGGTCACAGCTACATTAGCTTGATTAATATCAACCCTCTATGAAAAAGATTAACGCACTCTAACACCGAAAAATGGGCGCAAAGTGTTGCAAGAAAACGAAAAGCGTACAGCAGAGCGGCTCGATTTTAGATCGAGTGATAAGTCAATCGTCGAATGAGGACCAATGCTTGCTTTACAAGCTCGCAAACTACAAGAAAAGTTTGTATATCTATTTTGTCCGACAAACACTTATTTATCTTACATCATCATTTTTATCAGGCGGCGAGTTGATCGATGCCTACAACTTGGGCGGCCAAGTCGAAGTCGAGAAGTTAATACGCGAACAATTCGGACAGCTGATGTACCATGATGGCAAAGGACAAATCATCAATCGTTCGGAGTACTTGCGCTGGAAGTATAGGGACTGCGAGCAAGTTGTCCTACCAATTGAAGCGAGCCTAAGTCCGCACGATCCGCTAGCGAAATGGGAGGACCATGAAGCGTGCTGGCAGATGCAGTATCGCGGCTCGCTCGGCGAAACGCTCATACACGTGCTGATCATATGCGATACGAAGATACATACGCGTATTGCACGCACGCTGATTCGGTGCTTTCCCAAGCTGGCGATTGATGTGGTCGAGGGTGAGGAGTATTTGGGCGCTGGATCGTTGCATCTCGCTATCGCGTACAACAACAACGAGCTGGTGCAGGATTTGGTCGAGGCAGGGTGCAACGTTAATCAACGGGCGATTGGTAAATATAAACAAACAGTATATTGAGGTAAACAATTTGTGTAATTGGAGATGAAATTTGCTACAATATTGCTGGGTAAAGAACATGTATTAGGTTTGTGTTTTGCTATACTGTAACTTGATATACAAGGTTTGTCCCAATAATGATGAAACCTATTTTTCGCTAATCAAAAACTGGGTGACTCGAAACATCATCCCTCTTCCAAAAATAGAGTGGTTACAAGCAAAGATGGAAGGTGGAAACTGTCAGTAAATACATCTAGAGGCTGTAGATATCTTCAGAGGTATACGAACACTTATGAAAGATCCATGATTTAGTAATAAAATAATTTTTATATTAAAATAACTCTTGCTTAATTAACAAAATAGAGAGTTATATTAATTTTAAAACGTATATTGTACCTATTTATAATCAAGTTTCATTGACGAGCTGACTAAGTTCGTAAGCGTTCGTACGTGAAGTTATCTAATCTAGATGGTACACTAGGTGTATTTACGGAACGTAGTAATAGATAGATATTGAGAGTTTTTGGAATTTTGTGAAAAAGTTACAATATTATTGGGACAGGTCATATTTCATCCTATTCGTGTTGAATATTATTTAATTCCTCTGTGAAATGAGAGTGGTTATTAACAAACAAAATCGGTTTAGTTGCTTGTTTACAATAAATTAAACGTTAAATTCGAATAAATTATAACGCAATTTATTATAATTTTTAATAGCTTAATTGCGCAGAAACAACGGTCAAATACATAATTGAATAACCAACTAACAGCCTAAAACGATTTCATTTCTTTCAATCTCCCACTGTGATCTATTTTGGCAACGTCGAAATTATTATATGGCTCTGATTTCAATAAGTTATCGATTATAATATATTTCGAAATAGAGATACCGGTTTCAGTATCATTTTTCACTTTGAAAATTGGCTGTAATCATTTTATTAGGTGTGGAAATGACACTCGCATGATGATTTATATTCCAAGCGATATAAATTATACCATCATTAGTTGTTATACAACGCATTTTTATATTTTACTTTCATCCGTGAATAACTTCATTAAATTACAAAAATTTGTAACACTTTCATTATGAAATTAATATTTAACAAGCGCACCACTTTTTGCGCGATCACCTACCGTTTTTTATGTAACATATTTTATTCACTGTGTAGATAATTGTGGTTCGTTTTATTTGCATCTAATTATTGTGAAATAATTATTTAAAGTGGAGTTAAGTGAATAGTTTTGAGTCTATAATTTTAAGTAATTTAATTAAACATAAAGTTGAGGTAATATTAGGAATATGGACTTTTTGATGTATTAAATAATTCGTGCGTTCGGTAAATACATCAAGAGCATCTAGATGTTTTTCACTTTATTTCAGATAACTTCACGTATATACGAACGCTTACGAACGTACTTAGATCGTCGATGAAATTTATAATTTATATAACTCTCTATTTTGATAATTAAGCAAGAGTTATTTTAATTCTAAATCCATTTTATTAACAAATCATAGAACATTCGCTAGTGTTCGTATACCATACATCTGAAGTTATCTACAGTCAGGTGACAAAAAATCTAGGTTTCTAGATGTATTTACCGAACGCACTAATAATTTAAATCAGTTTTTAGGTTATGTTCGTTACGACAAAGTTATTTTTTAGCTGAATGCCATTGAGGAAAATACGGACATAAATCTTATATTAATAGTACATACTTATAATCTACTTTCTATGGTTTTTACTAATTTGACACCCTGAAGACGAGCATGAGATTAAGTTGGTTAAGAAATTAAAGCGAGTAGTTTTTACTTCCTCCAAAGCCCGCTCTCATTGCGATGTAAAATCTAGTTTTCATATTACGACAGTTTTTCCTCCCTAATTATAATTTCTATGGAAGCAAAATGAAATTATACACTCACGCAATCTACCCAATAGTTTCTCAAGAAAAAAGTAGTATGAAATAAATTACTCAAAACGTTCGTTCAGAAATTAAAGCGGGTAGTTTTTATTTACTCCGATGCCCACTCTCATTAAGGATTAAAATCCACTTTTCATATTACCCAGTTTTTGCATTTTCCTCTCCAATTAAATTTTTTGTTGAGGCAAATTTAAATTATATGCTCATGCAATCTACCTAATAGTTTCAAGTAAAATTTATTATACAATATCATATTAAATTATTAAATATTTCAGGTAGCTTTTTCCTGCCACGTGATCAGCAACGTCCCCGACCGGCTAAGCACACCGAATACGAGGGCTTAGCCTATTTGGGCGAGTATCCGCTTGCCTGGGCAGCATGTTGCGCTAATGAAAGCGTCTATAATTTACTCCTCGACTCCGGCGCCCATCCCGACATGCAGGATAATTTCGGTAATATGATACTGCATATGGTGGTGGTTTGCAATAAGCTGGTGCGTAATTATTCAGACGATGATTTGCTGCTGTTGCGTGCGTACCTATTAACGATTTATTCATAGGATATGTTTGGTTATGCATTGCGCCATCCGAAATTGCCGGCGAGCAATGGAATTGTAAATAAGGCCGGATTAACGCCGCTTACGCTGGCATGCAAATTGGGCCGGGCCGAGGTGTTTAAGGAGATGTTGGAGCTGTCGGCGAAGGAGTTTTGGCGGTACAGTAATATTACGTGTTCGGCTTATCCGCTCAATGCGTTAGATACGCTACTGCCCGATGGGAGCACGAGTAAGTTTTGTGTTTCATTTAATACAAATCATTTGCATAATGGTGAAATGATTGCGAGATTTGCAAAGTTAACTTTAATTGAAACTCATTAAAAAGAAGTTATTCAAAAATATTATAAATAAGTTTTAATGTATTACTTACAATAAGTTGTTTTAAGTTTTATTCGTAGTCATCCAAAAAAAAACAGAATTATTGTAGATTATCACAGTATTATTATTATTGTATATGAATCTGTTTGGATTGAAGAAAACCTAGCCTATAAAGTAGCTGTAAGAAAAAGAAAGAGGCGTCATCAAATCCGCTGAATGAAAAAACAAAAAAAAAAGTTTTTATTTTTTAATAATTTGAAAAGTTAAAAGACGTTAAGTAATAATTATAAATTCAATAATTATAAAGCACTACAAATGTGTAATAAAAACATTATAAAAATAAACCTCGCAAATGTGTTTTTTTACAACTTGTCATTGAAAAAATATAGTAGTAAAATTAAAATTAGAATTGAATATAGCAAGTAGCAACAAAACTGCACTATAAATTTCACTGCTAAATTGGTTGCATACAAAAAAGATTTATATAAAAATATGAAGCAATATTATAGGAGTAATGATTTTAATAATCCATTGAATTTTACTTATTTATCAAACAGAAGTTTGATATAATTTATTAGCATAACCAATTAATGGAGTTTGCAACAATATTGAAGCAGAAAGATATATGTATAATAGTGACATTAATAATTAATGCGCTTAAAAGCAACTACATTAGATTATCGAATTACAACATTACAATTTTAATGTAGTTTGTTAAGTAAAATTTATGATTTAATTATGATTAAAACTTTACTATCAATTAATGATGCAAAATTACGCTTCTATGCTAAAACAATGAAAGTAACGGCGACGGAGTCATTTGGTCGACGCTGTAATCAACTTAATTTCTCTATTTTGCAGATTGGAACTCGGCGTTGTTTATAATTTTGAATGGCACTAAAGCGGAGCATTTGGATATGTTGGACGGTGGTATCATTCAGCGATTGCTTGAGGAAAAATGGAAAACTTTTGCAAGAGTATAGATTTATGTACTTACGAGGACAATGAAAAAAGAATGACCTGTATATTGTCTACCTGCATCCCTTCGATGTTTATGGTGCACCCTGTGGAGGGGTAAAAAATGAATAGAAATTGCAATCAATTTTAATCTATATTTTTAATTTACATAGATAAACTCAATAAAAGGGTCGTCTGAATAGTTGCGAGCTTTTTCAACATTTTTGCAATAACTCGATTTGTTTCCTCTTTCTTTGACGACTTTTTCGAGTTATGTTGTCTCTTTTCACGTCAAGTAGCGAAGAAGCCGAAACACATAAAAAACACGAAAAAGTACAGAAAAGATAGAAAAATTGTGAAAGTGGTCAAATAAAACACAAAAAAATGTGAAAAAGCAAAAAAGGAACTAGCTTAAACGTAAAAGGGATGTATAATTAGACGAAATACAAGTCATTCTTTTTTTGTTGTCCTCGATATAGTACATTTCAAATATTATTGCCACAAATATACTACCAACGTACTTTTCAGAATCAATTTCTGAAGCGATTACTGATCCTAGGGTTGCATTTACTTTTATTATCAGTGGCTATTTATCTACGACCGGACGATCCGGACGAACCCCTTTTAACCTACACAGACAATCCCATAACAATCACACGGTAAATTTACTCCACACACATAATATAGATGAACCATAATGCAATAATCAACATAAATTGCAGCTATATTGCGGAGGTGGGCACCATTTTGGGCGTTTTAAGCTATTTGATTCTGCAACAAGGCGATGAGATCAAAAATCTAGGATTGTGGTCCTTTGTAAAACAACAAGTAACTTATATGTCCATTAAGTATAGAAGTATTTGTGAATTAATAATATTTATTGTAGTATCACTCGCCACCCAAAGCAATATTTTTAGTGTCAAACTTTTTGATACTAATTTGTATATTTTATCGACTGAAAGGCGATAAATCGGCAGAAGAGGCTTTGTTGCTGATTGCTGTTCCTGGATCATGGTTTTTGCTTATGTTTTTCGCAGGGTACCTAAAAACTTAATATTAATAGCTAGGTTTAAGATTATCCGACTTTGATTTGATCACATTTGCTATGATTATTCCCATTTCTTTTGATTTAAATATACATTTTATGTATATTTGCTTGGTATGACCTACATTTATGCATATTTACATTTATTTATTAACACGGTGGCTCTGAATAATGCGTAACGTCAGAGCGAATTAAAACCGAGATCATGCGACGAAAAACTTTTAGTCCAAGTTAAATAGACTTTGAACTAGCAACATATATTTTTCTCCAATTTGTGAGATATACCAATAATAAAGTTGATATGTTTTTTTTGTTTTAGAGCCATCCGCTTAACCGGGCCGTTCGTAACAATGATTTACAGCATGATAACAGGCGATATGTTAACTTTCAGCATAATCTATTTAATATTCCTGTTTGGATTCTCGCAGAGCTTCTACTTTTTATATAAAGGCTTCCCCGGTGTTAAATCATCTTTATATGCAAGCTATTCAACAACGTGGATGGCGCTCTTCCAAATCACACTCGGAAATTACGATGCATGCATTTCCATACAAAAACTAAAACTGAAAGTTGAATTAATGTTACGTTACTATTTCAGTATTCAGAACTCTCAAATACGACGTATCCAGGTGTTGCAAAAATGGTATTCGCATTATTTATGGTCTTTGTGCCGATCCTGTTGCTTAATATGTTAATTGCGATGATGGGCAATACGTATGCGCATGTAATTGAGCAGAGCGAAAAGGAGTGGATGAAGCAGGTTTATTTCAAAAAGCTACAAATTTGAATGTTTATTGTACAGTATTTAATTTTATAGTGGGCTAAAATTGTTATCGCACTGGAAAGAGCTATTCCACAGACAGATGCGCATCATTATTTACAGGAGTACAGTATATCGTTGGGACCAAGTGAACTAGATCCGACTATTGAACAGCGAGGCGTTATGGTTATTAAGTCGAAAAGTAAAACAAGAGCTAAGCAACGAAAAGGCGCTGTCGCTAATTGGAAGGTTAACAACGAACATATTTTATTATCTAACTATGTGTACTTAAAATAATGATAAAACGAATATCATTCAAGCTGATAGTAACAGTAACAACTTGGAAAATGTATTAACATATTATAGAATATATTATAGGCGCGCAGCTAGGGAGCGAGCTCTCCTCGCAAAACTCGTGTAACGATATAAAAGATACATAGGTGGACTGATAAGTTTTTATTGCTTTTTTAGTTTATTTTCTTTTCTTGAGGCTTTACCTTCGAAAAAGTAGTAAAGAGTGCTTGGTAAAAAACACGAAAAGATAGTAAAAAACGCAAAAATTTATGAAAAAAGTACAAAATGTAGCAAAGGAGCGCAAAAATTATTAAAAAAAGCAAAAAAATTGAGAATGTTGAAAACTTAGCACGCCACCCATATATGCACGCCTGATGTATTAGTTGCACAAATTGTAACAAAAGAATATTTTACATTTTTCATACAAAATTAACAATAATTATTATTGATAATTCAACAACATATTTTTTAGAGAGTAGGAAAAGTTACAGTGCGAGCGTTGAAGAAGAAAAATATGACAGGCGAAGAAATGCGCTGTTTGATGTGGGGTAGAGAAAGCATTAGCACTCCGATTAAAAAAACAAAAGGGTAATTACTACATCTATTCTTGTAATTTTTATACTAACCTGCAATTTTGGTCGAAACAGCAAAAAAGTTGATCCGTTATTAGATCCTAATGGACCTTCAGTCGTCAACGCATTTGAAGGCACATTAAACGCAGCATTAGACGTAATAACATTCACGCAGGAGATTGATTTGAATACAAATACAGCCGAGAATGCATTAAAGGATAAAGCTGCAACTTTACAAGGTAAACAATCAGATCGTGAAAGATAGAGACCATGGACAAATGGAATTCTGATTGAACGAGGCCAAGATGAAAAAAGATCGTGCTAATTGGAATAAGACTCAGCGATATTACAAATTAAAGACTCTCCGAACTCCGAATTAGTTTTTTTGTCAATTTTTAGTTCACTATTCCAAATCACAGCTCACTAGTTTTGAAGTGATTCCAAACCTAAAAAGCGGCCCCAAGCCAAGCCTTATTCCCGAACTATGTTTGAATTAGCTCAGAACTGCGATTGGAAATGAACCTATTTCTATCATCTTTATTTTGTAATCTCACTTTGTATTATCACATTAAGCATGTTCTTATTTAACCGAGGTTTCGTTCAATCGGGGTCTCATTCAACCGGGATCTCGTTCGGTTTTGTTCGTCCGACCTCAGTTGTCCAAGTTCCACCCACAACACCACAAAAAACAAAATACTAATTCCATTATTATCACATTTCAGATGCATCTTTGAGCGCACACTTACCTGAAATACCAATGAATCTTAAAACACAACTAGTACCTAGCTCAAAACCTCCACTTGGAGCTTCTATTACCAGCGAGGATCCCTTGCGTGATCTAGTCCTGTATTCAAAGAGCCAAGAAGAGCAATTGCTTAATCAACTTGCTGTTAAAGCTGCCAATGTTGAGGCTCCGACAGTGCCGCTCCCGAACGCTGGTGTGGCGACCGTTAGTGCAAAGAATCTTGCTGGAATATTTGCTGGCACGGAGACATTCCCCAAGCCAGTTGAAAAACCACCTAAAAAGAAGTATGCTGAATTAGATCCGAGCGATAGCGATGGCTGTGGAGGTATTTGCAATATTCAACATGAAACTAAATGTTAATAAGTAATGTAAATGTTTTAGAAACACCAATGTTAGGTAAAATATCGAGAGTGAAACGCGCTAAATCAGCTACACTGCGAAAGTCGGCAAAACAAGCAGATGATAAACAAAAGTTGATAAAGGAAAGCTCTACGTCAAGCGAGGCTACACTACCAAACTCGCCAAAAACGCATGCAAATGATGATGTTGACGATCGTATTAAGCAGGTTAAAGAATCATTGAAGCAGAATTTATCGGATCAACAATTTGAAAGCCTACGGCCGTACAATATTGATGTTGCTTTAGGAGTGGATACTGAGTAAATCTAAATATAAATATTAATAGTTTTTCGTTATTTGGCACAAATAAAACTTGGTACACACTATAGAAAGCTGTACATACTAGCACTTAACACAAATTAGCCAAATATAATTTATTGCATCATGAGGTAATCGTCGAAGTTTTGCTGGTTCCACAGCAAAGTAGTCAGAAAACGAGAGAAAGAGCTATTTGGAAACTCCTGAAACAGGAAATATATGCATTTTCAAAATATGTTTTTATTTAAAAATCCGTAAACAATTTTTATAATTTTCTGATTTGTTTCTTACTCATAGCCTCTCTTGTTCTTACTACCATTTAGTTGAAACAGCAAAACCTTTGCGACTACTTTAAGGCTTATTTCTGTTTCCGATTTTTGCTTTCGGTGTTTGATAAAAGTAAGAAGAATTTGATATCAAATATAAATGATAATGGTATCGATATATGCATGGTTTGGCCTGATCAACACAAACGCTTAAGTGCTAATTGGGGTATTCTTCAACAAAAGTCAGTTATGCCAGATTTTGGAAAACGTATTATATTACTTTAATGATAAATTTACTTACTGTAAACATTTTAGAGCCAAATGCGACTTAGTCGTTGTACAAGGCTTGGGTACTGGCACCGATAATCAGGCCACCAATGATAATCAACCTACCAAAGAGAAGACTAAGAAGAGAAGACCAAAAACAGCGCGCAATAATCGGTTTGTTCAACAATAAATATTATTACAATTATTTAATTAATGTTATTGTAGTGTGAAACCAGCATCCTCACCAACTCCAAGACAGTGTCTATCAGCAAATAATAAACTTGATTCGGATGCAGTTGATTCAGATCCAGATCCGCTCGAACCATGGAGCACGAAACCAATAGCAAGCATGAATAAAATCTTGGCTTGGGAAAATGATCCAACTGATAGTCTTTAAACAATAATCTCTAGTTTTTGTTTTTGATGTTATTTAGCGTTGCATTTAAACTAGTTAGCTATGGAAATAATCATGCAAACAAAAAAACAATACGTCGTAGATTAACTAAAATGTCAGTATTTTATGAAGCAATTCCACTTTCTATACAAGATTATTTAGGAGAACCAGGTACCGTATTATTATACTTTATATAGATGATAATTATGTGCGTTGATTTTTAGATGTAACTGTCAAAGAATGGTTTTTGTTAAACAACCCATTAGCATTAATCACAATTTTGACGTTTTACTTTACCACACTTATAATATTGCATAAGTTGATGAAAAAGAGGAAACCATTTGAATTGCGAAAAGTTTTAATATCGTATAATGCATTTCAAGTACTATACTCATCGTATATTTGCAAAGAAGTGATTGTATCATCGTATCTAGCACAATACAAATTGACATGTGCTGTATTTGAAACTTACTCCAAGATAGGATTGAGAGTATGTCAGGGAATTAACAAATATTTTAAATGAATTAATTTCGATTGCTCTTTTAATAGATGGCTAACGCTTTTTGGTTGTTTTATGTCTCTAAAATAATTGATTTAGCTGATACAGTAAGTTGTTAAATTAATATTGTAATGTAGTCGTTATTGATTTTATTGCTATTTTATAGATATTTTTTGTTTTACGCAAGAAGCATCGACAAATAACATTTTTACATGTTTACCATCACTCAACAATGATATTTAATTGGTATTTGGGAGTTTTATATTCGCCAGGTGGACAAGGTAAATTCAAACTCTAGTTGATCCCTTTAAATATTTTCATTATCGGTCAAAATAGCTTAGTTAGGAAGTTAGTCAGCAGTGGGTCTTAATAATTGTTTTCAGCGGGCGGAACACTAACAAAATGCAAAAATATCTTTGCGAAATTGTTAAACACATTTACGGTTTATTGATCACAATTTTTATATGTAGCAAGAAATTAAATCTTTGTTACCAAAAAGTATGGTTCAAAATGGGAACATTGCAAAAATTGCCTTTTATTTTTTTTGCGGGACACTTGCAGGGTCTTGAAGCAACACCTTTTTAACACTAGTTGAGTCCATGAGGTTATTATTAGATAAACGTTTAAGGAGTATTAAGAAGCTATAGCAAAAGTTACCTTTTATATTTTTTAGCATTCTTCAGTGTTATGTTAAATTCCTTCGTACATGTAATCATGTATTTATACTACATGTTATCTGCAGTAGGACCAAGAATGCGTAAATACTTATGGTGGAAACGATATCTAACTCAAATACAGTTGGTAAATACAATCAATCAACTTACATATGTGTATATTGAATAATAAATGGAATAATTCATTTATAGATTCAATTTGTAGCTGTAATGGCTCATTTGGGTGTTGGACTATGCAACAAATGTCGCGCACCATTTTGGCTCAACTGGTTTACAATATCCTACCTATCCACATTGGTGATGCTTTTTGGTAACTTTTATTACAAGGCGTACAAGTTGAAAAGTTTAGATTATGGAAATTCGACGAGTGATGGCATGAAGGTCGATTATAAAGCAGCTGGTGATTATAAATACAAGCAAATGTGATTTTTATTATAGTTTGCTAAATAATTGATTATAAATAAATATATAAATACTGCACATTCCCATATTCGTTCAATATACGTTATAATTTAATGTAATTTTTACAGATTTGTTATCAAAATTATCCTCTTTTTTTCGATATTTATATATTTTTCCACAGGAAAAATTATATAATTAAATGATATGGTGAAAAACCATTCTGCTATTATCAAGTCATGATTTTTTTACAAAATTAAGCAGATAAAAAAGACTTAATTAATTTGCAAAAAATTGCAATTATGTAGGTAATCATCATTTATTATTTCTAATGAAGAATCACAGCATTATAAATAATCGTCAAGTTCAAACTTCACATGATCCCATCGTTTATATTTGATGTGCGTGTCACAAATAAATCCTTTCAATAGTTTAACATCAAGATAGAAGTGCAAGACAACATTTTTAATACTTGAACAATTATTCCGAATGGTCATCATTCGATTGAAAAAGACTGAAGATATTGAAGAAATTTACTTGTAAGTGGATGCGTTAGGTGGTGGAATTCATTTAATTTTTTTTAGGTTGTTTATATTTAAAAAGACTAAAAGTAAATTAAACTTTTAATAATGGCGTAATGCATTATAATAAATTTTATCTGCTTGAACCTCTTTTATTATATTGCTGAAGACTCTACAAATAGATTACATTCTTTGAAAGACGTTGAAATATCAACTTTCGTTCATTACGTTATAGTGCGCTAAAGTTATTAATAAATGCAACTGAATATTGCATTATAGCGCAAAAAGGAAATTTGAGACCAAAAGTCGAGTGCTAATACTTGTGATAATTATTAGTAGACAATAATAATTTTAATTAATTGTCTCAATATAATTTACAGACAGTTTTTAAAAAATAAGTATTACAATATATATCTATTTATAAATAAAAAATGGAAATAATTCGAGTATTAATTTCCCATATCTATAAAAAGTATTCAATAAGAATAATAGTAAACTTAAGATTAGATTTAAATGTCCTATGTTCTCTCAAATACTAGCAATCAATGGATTATCTGCCGGTAATTTGCGAGATCAGTTTTGTTAATAATTTTGGACTTTGTAAACTTTGTCTTTTTTTTCATATATGATCAAACGTGTTTACGTAAATGGCACAATTCATACTTTATCACCTTAAGTACGTGTTTACTAAAATTTTAATGTGCTAAATTTAAATATATCACATTTTTTGTTACCATTTATATATAGGTTTCAGGATATTATTAAAGAAGTTATTCTAGAAGTTGTTAATTATTTACTTTTGGGCAGTTACAATTTTTATTTTCAAAGAAAATGTTTTTTAAAAAATTTTACTCCAAAGGCTATTTGCGATTAAAATAAATTGGTGTGAAATGTGAGCGCGAATGTTTTGTGATTTTAATTCCTCATGATCTCGCGCAGCAAACGTCGCGATCATTAAAATATTGCTACTTAGTGCTATTATTACATAACAGCTATAACTTTTTTGTGTTAAAATTTAAAAAACATATTAAAATTTATTGTAATTTCTAAACATAAATAGCTTATTTAAAAAACACTTGAATTACATTATTTATCACCGTATTTTACTTCAAGGACATCAAATCTATTATAATTTAGCAAAACAATAAATAATAAAAAGACAAAAAAGGTGGTGCTAATTTATAATGTGCAATCCAAAACCGCGTTTCATAAACAAATATAATATATGGAAATTGTACGTGATTTTGTCACTATATTGCAATTCTGGCGAATGAAATATATTAGCCGTAATTCAACAAAAAAACAATAAGAAACGTAACTACAAAATTTATTTTAGTGATCAATCTAATTCCCAAGTTACAAAATTCTTCTCCAAATGGCAAGGAAAAAAATTATGAAATAATAAAGTATATCATAGTTTGCGGATTTTTTTAGAAAAATAATTGTCAAAACTCGATATATCTTAAAATTAACACAATAATGTTCAGTTTTTAATTCAAATTACTATTGTCCGACAATTTGCTATTTTTAACGCATTAACTTTTACTTAATTATCCATAAAAATTAAAATATCTTGGTAACTAATAAAATATTTTATGATTAAAAAATGTATCTAAAATACTATCATTTATCTAAGACTAGATGCCGTGGAAAACCATCTTACAGTATTGAATTGACAATTTTCAGGAATTAAAAAAAATTGTGCTTAAAAATTGAATTGCGTCTTAT
Source organism: Adinopsis sp. GC000173 (assembly GCA_030264715.1). Classification (NCBI taxonomy): domain Eukaryota; kingdom Metazoa; phylum Arthropoda; class Insecta; order Coleoptera; family Staphylinidae; genus Adinopsis; species Adinopsis sp. GC000173. The sequence goes on from JARJDW010000796.1 coordinate 20,837, forward strand.
AACCTGTAAAGTACTTACATTTTCCAGTTTCATTCACTTTGATGTCTTAAATAGTAAGGGTTTAATCTGAAATAGGTGTAAGACATAATTGAGATGCAAGGAAAGGGGTATACTCAGCTGAAACAATCTTAATAAACCAGAACTTCTAAATGAAGTCATTTTCAAAACAAAAATGACCTCTAAAAATCACTAATATAATTATGCATCAAAAGCCAATAATTATTTTCATCAACTCTTAATTATATTATTTATATTTTAATAGGCACATAATGTATATTTCCATTATCACTTGCTATAAATTTAACAAATAATCCGATTTAGCAATAGTAATTAAAAATGAATAATAAAAGGTGGACATATATAAATAATTGAAATGTTATTTCTGGTTTGTATAGTATGTAGGTAGAATAACCACAGACTAGATAAAGTATTTCTGCTGGCTCTGATCATAATTTATATATGTACCATATTGGTACTTAGTTTTCGCCTAGAGTAGTTGTCAAAACACGCATCAACCCTATCAACATAAGACTTGTTTTTATGCGGTAAGAATTTAATTCAAATTTTCGCGAATTTAACATATTAGAAGTCCTTGACTACTCTTATGAATTTATAAACAAAATTTAAAATTATGATTGCATAAAATTGTAATACAATTAATTAATGTTTTTTATGAGATACCATTTATTAAATAAACGATAATAATTTTCAAATATAGTAAATTTCACCGACAATAATTAAAATAATTATATATAATAATTTTAATTTTCTTTTTTCTCTTTACCGACTATAAAATTATTTATAATTCATGCTGGAAAATATAAAAACTTATAGATGTAATGCAAATTTATACATGGAAGTATACAAATTTTTACATGTTTTTTAAACGTAATGTAAAACAAGTCATTGAGCCACAATACTTGTTTCTAAATAGATACATATTGTTTGTGTTAACTAACATGTAATTAAAGTGTATAGAATAACTTACAATTGCTATTGAACATTATTGTTTTATATGAAAATAGATTGCAATAAAAATGGAAGTATTGGATAACTTTTTGAAGAGTGGACCGCTGGATGAATATCGCAAATTGGCCACATTTGACTGGAAAAAGCTGCGCGTTGCTTTGGAAGGCGAAGAGATAATACGCTATGCTGTAATATATTACTACAAAATTCCATTCCAAAATAAGTGCCCGGTTTTAATAAAATTATATATTGTTGCAGTTAATTAAGTGTAAAAAATTGATTTTACTAGCCACGTGAAGTAATTAAAATATCATGATAAAGCGAATGCCTACGGTAAATTTTGTCCAAATGCTTCAACAAGAATAGCTTAGTTGTTAATTTTCAAAACAGAGTAAACCAATACACTTTTTATTCTTGTTTATTTGCGAAAATACAAGTTATACGCGGGTTGTCTGAAAAGTAACTACTTAAAGCAAAAAACATGATTTTATTTTTACACAAGAGGACATTTTTTACCACTTCATCATATAACGATGCCATCAGTGGTCAAATTAACGACGAATTTCAGCTGGCTTCATTTTCTTAGTGTTCAAATTATTATAAATATTGTAAATTATTCCTTGGAATCATTATAAATTAGAGGGCATTAATGTGGTGACGCTAACATAAAATGCTACTTACTTTCTGGACAATCCTCGTACATCATTTTAAACAAATTGGTCACTTATTTTGGAACAGAGATGATATTAATAAGACATCAATATTACTAAATTTCAGGATTTGATAGTAAGCAAACTGAAAGAAAATCCAATTTTTTATCCTCCATGCAAGGCGCAGAATTTACATGACATACGCGAATTAAACTACTTGCGCGTGAAATGTTTTAATCAAATTGAAGAGTTGGATGTTATGACCATTCAAAAGGATATACACAAACAAGTTGTCTATTATGAGACGCTCTTAAACTACGATTTCTCCTTTTGTGCGAAGAATTTACTAAGCAAGTCAATGTTTGCCATATTTTTGTTTAATCTCGCATCGGCCGATCATCACGATATATTGTTGAAGACAATTGGCGGAGAGGTAACATATTTAGCTGTTTTTCCACATAACGACATTTTGTCGTGTACGACTTGAAATCGTATACGACTACTATCAGTCAATATCAGAAATGTTTTCTGTTATTTGCTCTCAGGTATTTAACAAAATAATAAACATACACAAAAACGTTTTGTTATGCTATAATATGTACGAGGGTAGTCTGAAAAATGTCGAGCCTTTTCAACATTTTACAATTTTTATGTTTTACTGTATGTTTTTTCTTGGAAATTCATATTTTCACCTCTCTTTGTCTGCTTTTCTACACTTTACCATTTTGTCTGCGTATTTTTT
>JARJDW010000801.1:0-16634 GCA_030264715.1 Adinopsis sp. GC000173
GAAAAGTTGCATTTTTCGAAAAATTACTGTATTTTCAAATAAAACTGTACTTTATTGTTTAGGAATAGGTTCATATTTTAATATTTTCGGCATTTCGATAGGTTTTCGCATATATTTGTTTATGATACACCAATTTCGAAAATTGCAACTTTTTTTGATTAATGCAACTTTTTTTCAAAAATCGTTTCAGAAAAGTTGCATTTATCGAAAATTTACTGTATAGGCATACGATAGTAAAAAAAATAATCTTATATCATTCCAACGTTTCAAGTTAGTTTTATTTTAACTTATGTTCAGGCAGTCAATATAGCTAAAGTGTGTAGGCTCAGGTATCCAAAATGTGATGTGTCAAACTTGCTGAGAGACTTTCAAACCAACTAGTCCACTTTTGTGAGGTGGATCGACGTAGGCTACTTCATTGTTTAATAACAACGAACTCATTGTTTCATGGAGGAAGGCAGACACAAACCATAGTAAAAACTTATTAAATAGTTAACTATAGATTTTTATTTCAAATACACACTGGGGTTAACTTTTATAAAAATATTAAACTCTGACGTGGCCCAAGTCTATCGACCTCAAAATGGTGGACCGGAAGTGGACTAGTTGGATTGAAAGTTGAAACTCACAAAACAAATGTCATATTTTGGCTAACGAAGCTTAAACACTTCTGCTATATTGACTTGTTGAAGATGAGTTAAAATATATGTAACTCAAGGCGTTGGTATGATATATAAAAATTTTCATTGTCCTATGTCTATATTTTGTCTTAATTACTTATTAGATGTTTACTGATAACATTTGATTTAAAAAATACAATCATTTCCACCTAGATGTGTAATTCTAATAACATGTTGCATTTGTAGAATGTGGAAAGAGTTAACGCTGAATGCGTCGACCGATGAAACGCAATATCGCGTCTGGGATTACCCAATACGCGAGCAATACGGTCAGATATTGATTGCGATCAACGATTCGATGCCGGTTGAGTCGCCCGAGGCGGGCTTTCTCAAAGTGAACGAGCAGCTGGAGGCTGATTTTGCATTCATACACGATTCGGCCGAAATTAAATATCAGATTAGTCGGAATTGTAATCTGACTGAGGTCGGCGATGTGTTTGCTGAGAAGCCGTACGCTGTAGCTGTCCAGCAGGGTAGCCATTTGCAGGATTCGATCAGTATCAAAATACTCGATTTGCAAAAGGATCGTTTCTTTGAAGGACTTCAGGCGAAGTATTGGAATAATTCGTTGCGCGGCGATTGTGCATTCGCTGATGAAAATGAGGGTATTACGTTGGAGAGTTTAGGTTAGAATTTTTACATATTTTATATCGATTTATTCAATTCATCACTCATTATTACTTGATTTTAGGTGGTGTGTTTATAGCTACGTTGTTTGGACTCGCATTGGCAATGTTAACGCTTGTTGGTGAAATTATTTATTATAAACGCAAAGCGAAAGTCACCGAAAATAAGCTGAAGCTGAAGAAGCAACAAATTTTGGATAAGTTGGAATTGGAGAAGATTGGTAGCGATAATACGGGAACGATAACAATTGGAGAAACGTTTAAACCAATTACCGATAAAGATCGTATGAGAATGTCTCACTTGGCTTTATATTCACGAACGAAAAGTCGTCTGCCTCTTGTTGAATAAATGTTTAGTACATACATAAAATATAGATTAATATAAGTAGTAAAGCACTATAAGTATTGTTATTTGAATTGAATATTAAAATAGTTTTGCCAAAAGAAATTGTTATGGTTTTATAATTTCTCTGCATTCTTTAACTGAGCTAAAGAGTTTTAAGTACATCATTTTCAAATTTCTGAAAGCAAAATATTTGTACTGCCATCTATTTAAGAATAGCGAAAGCTTAACAATAGTAAATAAAAATTAATGCAATTTATCAATATTTAATAAATTAAATTAAACAGCCAAATAATGATACGCATTTTTTGTATATAAACATTTTAATTTTATAAATTAATATATAGCAATTATTTTTATTTTGGCGACACTGCCTTATTAACAGTATCTAACTTCAATTTATTTTTCTTTTTGTTTATTTATTAACAATTAATTACGTATCGATTATGTAGAAGCGTATGTACTAATTAATAATTTAGAACAATCGTTTTGTAGTATGTTGTTATTTATATTGTTTCTATGGTGCCTTATAACCACACCGTCATGGAGTATGGTCGCTGAAGAGATCGAAAATCGCCAGTCCGAATGCATTGAATCGAATTTGCAGTGCTATCATAGGAGCGCGGAGGAATGTCCACCAAGAAAAGACAATTGCAGATGCAAGGTGGATAAATGCAAGAAGGCTGTAATATGTTGCGATGTGGATGCGTTTCGCTTAAGCGAAGGACTAGGATGTGCAAGTACGTTCTCATTTTCACCATTGAAAAGTAAACGTAAACGATAATTGTTCGTAATTGTAGATGTGGCATTAAATAGGGAAACAATCTATTCAATACATATCAGAAATTACACAATGGATACGCTTAATTTGACTGAATTTATTACCTGGCGCCGTTTAACTTCAATGTCGATAACAGATGGCAAAATTAATAGTATCGTTGGTGAATTTGGTAAAATAGCAAGCATTGCATGTTTGAATTTGTCGTCGAATGTTATCACCAAGTTTGAAGATCGTTCGCTAGTAAATTTGTACAATTTAAGTATCTTGGATTTATCGCACAATAACATATCAGATGTACCTCGCTTCAAAAAGGAAGGAACTGTGGTTCTTGACATTTCTAGTAATATATTACTTATTTTATCATTGAGTTATATTACACTTGCTTTTAATTTGTAGATAATAAGCCAATTCAGTGTTCTAGTTTGTACGATGCAATGAAACGACCCGATTTGCAATTTAAAAATGGTAATGAGACATGGTGTTTATCGTCAAAGACATTTCATTGGTTTAATTCTACTGAATTGGTGCCTCTTGCTCAAGTCGAAAGAGTCCATCAAGTAAGTTAATGCAGAAATATACAAAAACATACTTATAAAGAAGTAAAGCGAACAATAACAGATCTATTAAATTCCAATAAGATTCTGATTTTGACTAAATTTAATTAAAAATTCAAGGTTGGTTTACAAATTTGTGAATTAACCTTGAGTTTTTAATTAAATTTATTCAAAGTTTTTTAAAAATGGTACACCAAGTGACAAGCAATGCGTTGAAATGACACATTTCTTAAGATTCTAATTGTAATGCTACGCAGGGGATGAGAGTCCCAAAGAATAATAAACTCAATGTTATGCTAATACAGCGTATAAAAAGTGTGTATAACTTGTAAAGCGAATTACTTGTTATACGAAAGAGTATTTTACATATTTCTATATTAAAAGCAACTATTCGTTCAAAAAATACCCGAAAAATATAATAATCATACAGGAATTATTTAAAAATTACAAAGATAAAACAAAAGATCATTTTTAGACATTTCTTAATAGAAACTGCATTAATAATTGAGAAAAATGTAAAATTCTGTCTGTAGGTAAGAATTTTGTCGAATTTATTTCTCAACATTTAATATGCATTTTCAGATTATTTCATTTGAAAGTCCGTAATCCTAATAGCTACTGTTTTTTTACGATTGTGTTTTTGAATCAACGCATAATTTAACTTTCTACTAAATTTTGTTACGTCAAAATTATAGTGTGGCAGTAAATTGCTTGCGTTATCACTATTGTGCATATATTTAATTATTACTTTTCTAAAAAATATATGTAATTACCTCATTGGACCTAAGGATTTTATGTGGGAACTTGTTGATATTTAGTTTTTTATAAGTTTATACCAGACACCGGTAATGCTATTGCCTATGCGAGCGGATTCAGTTGTAACTCGTTATGCTTATCATCTCTGAGTATGCGGACCAATTCGCTTTGCTTCTCATATGTGGCATAATACCTACGCGGCATTGTTCGTTTTACTCCTATATATCTATGGACGAGATGGTAGATATATCATCATAGGCTGTAACTACTTATGCTATATATTACAACATTTTATATTTGACAGTTACGACAAGAGTGCACGAAAAATTGCACTTGTGAAGCATTGCGCTTAGACATTGTACCTGGAAAACCGCCCACATTTGCAGTTATGGTTAGTTGTGCATCGCAGCAATTAACTGAATTGCCTACGCCTCTGCCGACCAATACGATTGCCTTAAATGTATCAAATAATAATGTAAGTTACATAGAATTATGCCTTTGTACGAACATATAAGTAAAACGTAATTGTTGCAGATAACTTCGCTGGAGAATATACGTGATGATTTGTCTTATCAAGATTTGCGCCAATTATATGCCGACAACAATGTTATAACTTCCATTTTGCCTTTAGAAGGAACGAAATTCATATCAAATTTTGTGGTACTAAGTCTGAAGAATAACAAGATTAAATCAGTGCCAACCTACGTTTTCTCAAATATTTTTGATAGGAATTATTACAATACAAGAGTCATTAATTTAGGACATAACAAAATGACCTGCAACTGTGATGTTGCTAAAAACATGCGGGTAAAATTATCAATAAGTGGGTGGGCCGAAAAATTCCAAACTCTCATTATTTCACATGTTTTTTTGTTCTTTTACTTTGCATTTTCCCATTTATGCTTATTTTTTGTTTCCACCTACTATTTTTTATGAAAATGCGTGAAAAAGGGTAAAAATACCCAGAAAAGGCGAAAAAATGCAGTAAACAAAAATCTAGATAAACTGCACAAAAAGAAGAACGTGAAATATAATGGGCAAACGCTCGGAACTTTTCAGACCGACACCGAAGATAATTATATCAATTAATTGACATTATTTTAGGTGTGGTTATTAACAAAGCAAAAACATATTCCCGATTACGATGAAATTGAATGCGAGAATTTGGATTCGAAAGTGATCAATTTAGATCCATCAAAATTATGCCAAAATCCCCATTATTGGACTGATTACATCTACTATATCATTACATTTGAAGTGCTTCTATTAATGTGCCTTGTTGCAAAAGTGTCTTACGACTATTGGATCTTTAAGACTGCTGGTTACCTTCCATGGCCTGCTAGTAAAATGCCAAAGTTGCCTTGCGATTGGTTATGCGAATAATAATTGTCTTGCCCAGCAGAATATCAATATGAGGTGAGTATTAACAGTAATTAAATTTAAAACACTGCTTATTTAACTTAATATATTATTCTTATTAATTAAGTAGTAATAAATACATTTAATAATAAATATAAAAATTATGTTAGATACATGGTGTCCAAGAATTTATTGGAAAAACTTTGAGGTTAGGTAAGCGAATATCATTAGAAAGAAAAGCCTACATTTACTGCATTCTAGCTTACAAAATATTTTCAAGAGCTCAATAGAAATGTAGTTTAGCACCTTTAAAATTTAGAAATTGTTGTATATTTAAATAACACATAACTAGAAAGTTTACTTCATGTGTTAAAGAGACGGGAACATATTTGTATTAATCCTGTTACATTCTTTCAATATTATTGTATCAATATAGTTCATTTGCTATGTTTTAGCTTACAAACTATTTGCAAAAGCATAATAGAAAAGTAGTTTAGCACCTTTTATATTGAATAAAAATTCCAAATTGCGCGCATTGGTATAAATACCACCGGCATGGCATTAACGTGATATGGACTAGCTAGCCTTTAAAGCAGCAATCTTAAGCTGGCAAATTTGTTTCCGTTGTTGCTCTTTAATTCAGATTATTTTTGCAGTCTTACGACATCCACGCTCTCTGCCAAATGGCAAATATGCATGTTACTTGCATCACAATTATACAAACTTTGCAAGATTTGCAATTAATTGCTCTAGTTTATGTTATGTACGAGCTAATTCAATATTTATTTCAGTTTTTAACTTGATTCATCCAAATTAATTTAGAAATTTAAGATTTTTATTTAATTAAATGGTTTCTAACGATGTCTCTTACTTACCCTAAAAGTTTGTCAACTAAATTCTAGGACACCTTGTGTATTCATTAAATAATCTCGGCGAATAGACGAGTTTGATTAAGATTTTTTAAACATTTTGCGCATGTTGTAACAATCTATTTATTCACTTTTTGTTTCAGTGTTCAGTGTATAAAACCGTGCCATTACATCGATGTGATAACTTAAAAAATATATCGTACTAACATTTGTAAGTCATATTAAGTCCTTCCTTATACAATCAAAATGTATTTTAAAAATACTTATTACTTTATCAATAAAATATATTTATAAGCCTTAATTCGCGGCGGATATTCCCGTTCGCCGCACAGCAGCGCTTAATAAAGCATTACTGTCAGGCTGTTCAGTCATTACATTTACCTTTACCCATTGGCGTGTCTGCGATGACTCCCTAATTGCACTCAATACAGCTTGCACGTATAAGCCTTCTTCAAATCCGGCTGCAAAGCGTACGGGCTCCTTAATCCAGCCAGCTTTCTCATTAACAGGCAGAAAGGCTTCTCGAAGCGCTTCAATCATCATACACAAACCTTTGGTGTATGGTATTGGAATCTTCGAGTCAATCGATTGCACATTATCGGACGCTTTATAGATGTGTTCCTGTTGCAGATGAATTTTCTTGCCGAACAGATCACTTCCCTGCACCGCTAGATAACCTTCATCGCCCGATATAACAACTTCCTGATAGAACGGCGATCCCTCCAATTGGCTACTAATTGTGGCGGTTAGTAAAATATCGTTTGTGAGCTCAATTTGAAAGACGCAAAAGTCAGGTGCTGATATCTGCCGTATCCCGTTGATGTTATCTGTGGTTTTGGTAAACGCCCGCATGATACCATGCACCTTAATCGCCTTCTCGCCCGTTAGAAATGTTATTAAATCCACCACATGACTTCCAATTAGGTTCAAACTACCACCGCCCATTATATCATCACACCGCCAATCATACGCGCTATTACCCAAGATGAGTTTTTCACTTTTGATCCGGACATCGATCAACTTTATTCCGCCGATGTATTTCTCATCAATCGCCTGCTTCATGCGTATAAATGCAGGTAAGAATCGATACGGGTGATTGATTATTGATATCAATGTAGGATAATACTGTCCGGCTCTCACCATCTTCAAAGCATCTTCTTGACTCAGGCCAGCTGGTTTATCACATACAACGTGTTTGCCAATTCCCAATGCTTTCACAGAGATCTGAGCATGTAAGTTTGGCGAACATAATACGAAGATTAAATCGACGTCTTTTCTAAGCAGCACATCATCAATCTTGTTGGTGTAGAATGGAATATTCAGTTCCTTGGAGATTTCCTGTGCCTCTTGCAGCGTACGATTCCATATTGCTTCAATCTTAAAGCCATTTTCACGTAAAATAGGTACCAAGATTTTAACAATTGGCCCAGAACCAAACACACCTATTCCAGGTAACATTGTTTACTGAAATTTGTTTAAAAGCCATAATTGAGGTTAGATAAATTGCATACGTCCCTTTTAGTAATCATGTTCATAGAAAGTTGAAAATATTCTTTACACTTACATGCTTATTAAAACCAGTCAGGAATTCAAATTCACATCTTGTTTAGTAAATAAACAGAAATATTTTGGTAGTTCAAATATAACCTACGTTTAATCATATTAGAACTATTTAAATTAGCATACCAAATTGCGTACCATAATGATTAAATAATATTTGAATAGATTTCTGAATAGTTTGAGATGTTTACTACACGTCTAAATATAGATTTAATGAATAAATTACATGTCTTTCAATAGTAAACAATTATAGAAAAATCGCGCCATCTTTTAAACAATAGCTAAAACATCAATAACCTATAAAAATCGGGAATATTGCCAGCATTATGTCATTTCCGTACTTTATCAGCATGCATAACATTATCATAATATACGAATATTCAAAAATTAAGTGATATCTATTCAAAAATTACAAACGAAATGATTCGAGCTGTGTTAATAGATTTAAGTGGTACCTTGCATATTGACAATGCAATAATACCTGGCGCTATTGAAGCTTTAAACAAGTAAATATTTTGATAAGTTACAATAAGATTTATTTTTTAAATTTCTAACCTGTTGTAGGTTGCGTACATCCGAGTTAATAATAAAATTTGTTACAAATACAACAAAGGAAAGCAAAACATTTTTATACAATCGTTTAACTAATTTAGGATTTAATTTGAAACCCGAAGAAATTCATAGTTCGTTAGGTGCTGCTCGCACGTTAATTGTTGAACGTAAACTCAAGCCAATGTTGTTATTGGCACCAGAAGCGATAGAAGATTTTGAAGGTCTGGAATGTAAGGAGATAAATGATGTTAATGCTGTCGTTATCGGATTGGCTCCCAACGAGTTTCATTATGAAAAATTGAATTTGGCCTTTAGGTAGTTGCAATCAATTATATTTGTGGCTTTATTATTATTGATTTTGTAGATGTATATTGAATGGAGCACAATTAATTGGGATTAATGCTAGTAAATACTATAAGCGTCCCGATGGATTAGCACTTGGGCCAGGATGTTTTGTCAAAGGATTGGAATACTCAGCGCAATGTAAAGCCGAAATAGTTGGAAAACCAAATGAGCAATTTTTTAAAACTGCTTTGGGCGACATTAAACCCGAAGAGGCTGTGATGATTGGCGATGTAAGTTCTTACAATACTAAACATTTTGATTATAGTCGATAATTTCCCATCCTTTTTAGGATATAATTGATGATATAGAAGGCGCGATGAAAGTGGGTATTAAAGGATATTTGGTCCAAACAGGAAAATATCGTCAGGGTGATGAATCAAAATCAGAAAAAATGCCAGATTTTATAGTGCCTAGTTTTGTGGATGCCGTTGATAAAATAATAGAATTAAACAAGTGATATTGCTTTTATAAAATATTTATTTACGTCTTTGTGGTTGTGGTAGTCTCCTGAAACAATAATAGATTATTTTAAATAGATTTCAATTGCAAATTATGGACGGATTTACTAAACCAATTCACAACAAAATGTTACTCGAGACGACATTTAAACCAATTAGTAACTGTTTTCTTATTATTACATTTGTTGTGAACAGGTGTAAATATACATAATATTCAAAAAAATTAAATATCGTTATGGATTTTAAAGGTACAGGCAAAAATAACTCCTATATTTCAAGAATTCACTGTGGGATCTATAAGGCGAATAGTTTTGTGATAAACTTTCTTAAATAAAGTAGAAGTAATAACTACTTACTTTGAAGCAAATATTACACACTGGCCTTCATTTAAGTGCGCGTAAATTGTTACTGCAGAAATGTTTTAGGTGCTTTAACTTACTTGACTGTATTGCTCTATTTGCCTTGTAGAATCTAAAGGGTTAGATTGAAATATGGTTGCTATTTCTGACAAATTCCGGGATTTTGAATTTAGAATATTCTTTTTGGACATATGTATGTATATACAAATACCAATGATGGTTCTTAAATTTTGATAACAATATTGAAAAACCAGCTATGTTATATTAAAATTAACCTTTTAGCCAATATTGGTAGTTGTGACACCGATTTTGGTTTATTCTCCTCAGTCGTACGTTGTTGCTCTATGGAAGCTTCGATATTGCTTAAGCGTTTACTACTAACAATAATCGGAATTTTACTTTCTTTTTGCGTAAATTGACTAATGTTCAAGCTTCTACGATTTTTCACTTTTTCATCTTTTTCCTCAATACACTTCACCGATAGCACGCTCGAATATCGCTTAGGTCGCGCATTTATAATATTATTGTCATTCACATTCTCACAGCTAAAACTATAATTCTTCGGTGGCGTAATTTTTGATTTGTTAAGCCGCAAGTTCACTTTCACATCATCAGTCATATTAGTGGTATCACCTTCATCAACAACACTATCATTATTATTATCATTTACATCATCACTGTGAACCTCCTTTGGTGTGGTGGTACTACTAATACATTCGCAATCAGTGAATGCTAAAATATTGTTTAAAACTGAAGGCAATAGCAGCTCGATAACATAATCGTTTGGATGTGGCGGTTCTAGCGATGAATTTGACTCAGATAAATCGCAACTATCTTTCGGCAAGCTAATGCCGGCATCTATGTAAAAGTGTTGCTCTAAGAAAGCCATGTCTCTAAAGAAACAAACAAACAAACAATGATACAAAGCATAGATAGCAATTAAGGCTGTTCTTGCCGATTTCATTCGCATTTACACATGTAAATCTATGGGGAAAAAGTGTCTTACGCTTTTGATGGATTGTGCTCTTAAAATTAGATATGTAGAGCCCTTTTTAATGTTCAAGTGGTAACAATGCCAAAACTGATTATAGTATGAAAAAAGGCTCCATGGCGACCTGCGTATGTTATTTAATTTTAGTTCGTTTTTAAATTTAGGTCATATCTTTAATATTAAAACCATAATCCAGCAAAGGCAAACAACACTTTTTGCAATATAATTTACATTGACTCGGAAGGAGAGCAAAGAACTGGCACGTACAGCCTTAAGACGATTTTACTCATATTTTGTACTTACGCCGAAGCTTGAGATTGTTGTGGCGTTGGCGTTGGCGTATGTGGCTTCTTCGGTTCAGCGACTTTGGGATTAGTCAAAGGAGCTGCAGCGTTGCCTAAAACGAAATCTATAAAAGAGATCATTAATGAGCGGTAATTAAATGTAATAATTATTTGTAATTACTCGAGCGTGGTCGTTTTATTTGACAACTAGTTTCCTCTTGCATGCGCTTTTCCTCTTCGCGCATTCGCTCCTCAATCCGTTTCGGCAACGGATCTCGCTTCTTTTGCCTGATCAATTCTAAAATAAACTTAGAGCGTTCGTTCGTTTCGAGACGTGAAATCGTTTCGTTTATCAATTGTCGCGTTTTGACGTCGCTTTGTAGCGTCACCATGTATTTGAGTCGTGTCGTAAATTGTACAAATGAGTACCTTACATTCGCTATTTTATCAGCTAAAAAACATCATGGTTTTAACAAGCATGTTGAACGTTGTTGCATCAACTTACTCGCAAGTGTTAGTAGGTTGGGAAGAATAAAGTCTTTAAAGTACTTCTCGCTGCAATAGTCTAGCACCGCCTCACACAAATTAACGTATAAGACACGCGTGTAACAGTTTGGTGATAATGCAATCTGTTTGATGAGCGTATCACGCAGCCATTTGTGTTGATTCGGCTTAAAATTATAACGTAGAAAACAAATCAGGGTGCGAATGGCTTGTTGACGAATCGGTCGTGCTTTCTAAAACACAAATTGAAACAAAGTTATTGATGGATTGTATGTATACAGTATGTTCGTTAACTTCGGCAAATTCCTTTTATTTTGTAAATAATGAAGCATTGAAAATTAATCTTGGAGGTGTTGTTTAGCATTGGCCAACCTAAGGGTCTGCCTAAATTCAAATCAAATGAATTTCACTCATAAGTATTTAAGATTTTAAGTAATTGGTTCCGCTTTGGTTTGGGCGAATCTTTATTCTTTTAAATTTAACCTTCCATTTATTTAAGTAAGTATATTCACCCGATTTTGATGTATGTAATGAATGTTAAGACTACTATTGCCGTAATATTTGAGGAAAACGATAAACGACACAATAGAGCTATAGTTACTAGCCTGCAAATTGGAGCAATGCGATGCGTAATACCATATATAAACTGTTCAAATTCATTAGCTCATATGTAATTTGTAACGCATGAAATTAAACCCGTTTACGCTAGTGCCAATTTGTCGCAAGACTAATAAAAATCGCTTTAGCACCGGTCAGTTATATGATAACTAGACGCAGCCAGTTGCAAGCAACGGCAATTCTTAGGTCTGTTTTGTAAGCAAGGGAAAGTTAGGCATGATTTTAGGAAGTGATATTTATGACGACTAAGTAATGAAAATTTCAACCTCCAATAACTCATACGCACTAAAGTTTTTTTAATGTCTTTGATTTTATGACTTAAACAATATCGGAAATTAGAAACATTCGTATAATAACTAATTAAATCAAACTTACGGAATCATTATCAATGTTTCAAATTTAATTGGCACGCAAATTTGAATGACATCTCATTGAATGACACAAAATATTGAAATAAACATATTGTCATGACGGCGACATAAACAAAATTGTTATGACGACGATGCCGTGAATCCGGACACGTACTCATTCATACATATATATAGAGAATAGAGATTCGTGTAAGTCACTAAGAGTCATTATATATTTTCCAAAAAGCTATTGTACTTTATCCTGTATGGTTTTGGACGTTTAGGATTTCTGGTGGTAATAGTTATATCAGGCGATGAACATTCATCAATTCGTCAAAAATAAATGATTCCGTTTGAACAGATGAAGTTGACCATCAAAATCCAAGTTCATTATGGCAATTTTAATCACCTATACAAAACGTGCGCATGATTTTTGTTTAGGTAATTATTTCCAAAATAAAAGAATAGTGCTAAACTTAATATACCAACAATTGGAAATATTATACTTACCCCACTAAGAACTTTATCTAACAGAATTGGTGTAAAATTGTTATGTATAAAATCGGCAGGCATACAAAATGGAAGACATTCGAGTTGCGTTAGGAATTGCACCGTCAATCGCCAATTATACACTTTCGACAACTCCGTGTGGCACTTGAATAAGGCACGACCAATATCGACCGACGTCTGATTCGTAGCGTTATTATTAATCGAACCGTAATCGACCAAACATAGCAGCGTATTGGCAATGCTCGGTACGAGCAAATCCAACACTTCAATCGCATCATCACGCAGTAGACGTACAATTTCATTCTTCATCAACTTATTCTGTTCGCCCAACGATTTGGCCATGTAGGAAATGTTGCCGGCGGCGGAACGTCGAACTAAATAGCAAGGATCTGCAGCAAGTTCCCGATAAATGCCATAGATGAACGGAACTTGATCGGGTGCCACCTTCAGCCCGAATTTTAGTACGGCCAGCACGTTGTTCGCACAGCGTTCACGACAAATAACTTCCTAATATAGATTTTTAACAATTACTAGAAGTTATAATCCAGATAAAAATACGTACTTGAAATATGGGGGAATAATAATTAATTAAAAATACTTGGTTTTGATTATCTATAGATTTTATTTAAGTAACGTCTATGCGCAGTCCGACTATACAGTCATCATCGGGACTAATCAAAACCAAGTGTTTTTAATTAATTATTATACCTCGATATTGTAATAGTAACAAATATTTTAAACTTTATACATACTTTTGATGCATCGATACGCGGATCCATTGCCGCGCTCATTTTACCCCGCTGCGAGTACGTTTTGAAGCACTTTAAGAAGTATTGCACGTCCGCCGGCGATATGCAATGTTCCATGCCGTTTAGAATCGAACCGAATTCATCAGCCAGAATCATCGCTGTGGTATCCTCTTTTGCCATCGACTTTTCACACAGTTTCTTTAATAGCGGCAGCATGGTTTGTGTCTTGGTGGCTAGAACGTAGTCAAGAAATATAAATAAAACTGTGCTTAAAAGCGATTGCATTTTTAAAAATAGTAATTTGATAATAATTATAGAATAGATATATATTGAAGAATAAAAGTAAATTGTATACGCTTGACAAAATAGGCATCAAAATTGGGGGTTATTGTACATGTCATAAAGCAAGGTTTCAAAAAACTCAGATTCTATAATATGCCATCTAGATTTACTGAATCTATTCAATAGTTTAAGTAATAATATGCATTAATCTTTACATCTTTATCTTTTTTTCTATCAATTCTATTTCAGAATAATTATATTAATTTCAAAATGCATGGAATATATTTCAGATTAGTTATATGAATTTCAGAAGAAAACAAAGTTGAAGTACATCTGCTTTCTGAAATTAAATTGACACATTCTTAAATACTACTGGAAAAATTGGTGTTTCGTTGAATGTGAAATTCGCCTCAATAATAATTCTTGGAAGCGTACACACTTTTGCTACAGTAAGTGGTAATTAGCTCTTCATTTATACAGTTTTTTTATAAAATATTTTACATCCTGAGTAGATTTGAGTATACAAAAAGCCAAGCGGTTGGAAGCGAACAAGACCCGTAAGCGTTTTAGGCATACTTTGTACGACAGAAATAACTGAACTGTCTTACTGTCCCATACCTATTATTGAAGCGTATTTCACTACATTTTCTATTCTAGTACACAAAAATTAACAATTTGTGGAAATTACCATTATCCAATTGATAGACAATAGATGATATTGCAATAATTGCCGCACCACGCACGTTGCAGTTCTCATCTTGCGCCAGTTCAACCAGACTCGGTAGCAAATCCGTCTTGATAAAATTGTTTCCGATACCTATATAAAATTACATTTGTCTAATAATGATAGCTATTGTATTACGTTACATTATGTATTTACCGCGTGCCACCATCGGTAAACTTGCACACATTGCTGCACGTACATCCGAATTGACATCCTGGCATAGACTTAGCGTTAATGGTAAGATATCCTTTTTAACACTATAGAAAATATGTTATTAGTACAATTCCTTATACGGATATTAAGGGTAAGTCTTACTCAATCAGTTTTAGACGAGGATAGGTTGCGATCTTTCCTAATAACTTGCTACAGAAGATTTTTGATTGGGCAGGGGTGTTTGTTGCTGTTTTATTCTTAGCAATAGGTAAAATCTAAAAAATATAAATACATGATAATATTAGATGTGGGTAAATGAATATCCAAATTCTAATATCATTAAGTAAGGTGACTAAGATGTGCCAATTTTAATAGCTTGCTTTGATTCAAAATTATTCAACATTTAAAATTAGGTTCTAAATCATAGAGCAACCAAGTGAGTTGTAGTACATTGTCTAGGTGTGAAGTTGCATGCAATATTGCGAAACTAGATGCAATTTATGTGTTTCTTGACAGTATGGCTAGGTGTATACTATAGGTTTAACTATCCCACACTTTATGTTTATAAAGAAACGATTCTAAGCTTTATTTCACAATTTATTAAAATATCGCATCTTAATTTTCACATCTCGGCAATCCTAAACAAAACCAAAAAACGTTTCTTTCGTCAAAATTAGCTGGTAACGTTATTTATTAATATTATAAAATTTTGGATGGGCCAGATTTGAAAAACCAACTTAAGTAGTTTTCAATAAGTGAGGGTTCCAATGTTATCTTATTATTTTTGCTTATATTAGATCCAGAATGATGAAAAACTATAGATTTTACATTGGATATGTCCACTATTGAACATTTGTAGAAACAACTGTATTCTAAGATTTGTACGAGAGATCAGATTAATTTTATCATTCAATTTGATGTACACATTGTATTAAATAGGTAAACCAAACCCAACTGTTACAACGGTTCCTCTATACCAAAACAATGAATGTGTAAAAAATTCCACGTTGTGTAAAAATATGATTTGACTCAACCTAAATGAATGTGGTGGCATAGTAGCAACTATGTAAATTACAATGAGTGTTGATACAGTCAACATATTAATTACTCATTATGTTTTGAAACTAATATATACTATTTTTAATATTGTAAATTAAGACGGTAATTGAGTACTTACTGTATTTTTTATCACATCCTCGTTGAGCACTGGAATAACACCCAAGAGTGATTCACTCCATGATAAAGCAACGTTCGGATCCTTCGATTCGACACCGCCGATGATCGAATTCAATATGCTCAAATTACTATGCGACTCGACCATCGTTTTAAACACTTTGCTGGCAGTGATTTGTATCTCGCATGAGCTGTGGCTCAGATCTTGTTGGATTTTCGGTAAGATACGTGTGAACGTTGCAGTTGAATCGATTACGGTCAATTGTGGTAACGCTTGAATCACACTGATTTTCTGTACATCATCGCCGGATCTAAAATTACATATAAATACGCATATAAAATTTGTTATTCTGCATATTAGTTGATTTATTATGTTTATAATACAATACATACAATATCAATTCTTCCAGCTTATATTCACACACGGACATTGTTGTTGGTAAACTAAACTGTTTTAAATGATGTCATTAAAATTGTAGTTTCGTTTAAAACGGTATATTTTTAGTTAGACTGCTCAACATTCTTTGGTTGGTTGGGTTATTGTTGTTTTTTTCTTTGTTGTTACTTACGTTAATAAATGCATTGCACGATCTATCGGCTTACCATCTAATCCAGTGTCTATTGTATGCTTCTTAATTTGCTCCAAACTCTAAAAATAAACTATATTCAAGCTTGGGTGTGTATTTTTTTGTGTGTGCATTTGTATATTATTACCTTACCCTTGCCGGGCTTGTCGAGATGAAGATTTCGCTCCTCATCAATGCTTTTTATCGACATATTTCTTTCGGTGGCCGATTATCGTGTCGTAGGTGGAAATTCTTTTAAAGATTTTGTAAGTAACTGGAAATTTTGAAATGATGTTATTAATTCTTAATTGATGACAGTTGATTGGTTATTTATTGTATGCAACCATTGTGGCACCTGTAAAGTTACAATAAATTTACTTGTTTTTATTTCTATTTAATTTGTAATTAATAATTGAAATAAATAAATCTTGTAAAATGTAGGAAATGTTTAATAATACGCATAAGAATAATGCTTATATTTTTAACAA
>JARJDW010000803.1:0-17972 GCA_030264715.1 Adinopsis sp. GC000173
ATACCATGTAAAATCAACCATTAACTGATATAAATATAGAAAATGATTAATTAGACAAATGAATCTTAAAAGTACATAAATTATTTTGCAGTTAGTAAATTCAAGTCTACTTAATAATAATTATTAATTAATATACATTAATGTTGATCCATCAATTTTTTATAAATAAATTATATTAAAATTTAAATCTAAATCAATTTAATGTTAAAATGTCACTATTATTTTATTTAAGTTAAAACATTAGTTTTTGCTTTTAAAACTACATAAATTATTTTGTTTTAAATTAAATGTTGATTCACCAATTTTACATTTAATTCAAAAATTCTAATCTTGTTGAAACTCAGAATTTCATATTTTCAATCAAAAATTTTATTTAAATGGTAAGACTAATATTTTGTCAGAAAAGTACATAAATTATGATATTTTGCAGTAAGTAGATCCAAGTTCATTGTAATTCATCAATTTTCCGTTAAATTAACAAAGCATTTTTTATTTTCAATCAAATATTTTAACAATTAGTTTTTTTATTTTAAAAATACATAAATTATTTTGCAAAAGTAAATCCACATCCATTTAATAATGTTGATTCATCAATTTTACATTTAATTAACAACTCCTAATCTTGTTTCAAAGCATTTCATATTTTCGATCAAAAAAAAAAAATTTTACGATTATTTTATTTAAATGTTGAAACATTAGTGTTTTGACCGTAATTTAAATGTTAATGTCCGAAATTTAATTACAAAATATAAATTTTCCTACACACATACACACATACACGCTCGCTGAATAAGAAAGTTTATACGTATATGTGAAATGCAGGCATATCAATTTTTTATTACAATCTATCATTTATAATTCATAATTTTTAAAAAATAATGTATTGATAATAATCCGTTTGTGTAATAAATCTTTTATATACAAGAATGTTTTATTACTTTTTTTCTCTCTTCACTCTCTTCTCGGGCTCTCTGTAAACAGCGAGAACACACAAAGTACACGTATTAAAAGAAATCGGACAATCTTTTTGACAGCTACTTAATTATAAAATGCAATTTTTATATCTTAGACATACATAAGGCAAAAAGTTTTTTTGTTAATATATTTTTTTCTCGCGCGCATACATGATTGCATATCCAGTACGGTTGTTTATGATAAATTTTAACTGCAATTAGCGTTGATTTAATAAATTTCCAACAGAGTGCATTTCGCATAATTCATTTACGAGGTTGACAGTTGGTTTTTGAAAAGCGAGCAACGACGACCACCCATATATATATATATATATATATGTATGTATAGCATATATTTATCCAGGACATGTGCGGCTAATGAGCCACTATGATGCCACCACACCACACCACCACGACGCATCATCCTTGCCAAGGACAATTATGATTTATCAAAGGAGTTGAAGCACAAAAAAATCTACTACAGTATAGTTACACGGCGCGTGCATACAATGCAAGCAAACACGAACGAACGCGCCTTGGTTAATTTATGTGCCATGCAAATTTTTAGTGATCGTACGGGTCAATAATAGATGGCAACGTATTGTAATAAAGTGACGTTTTTATGTGATTTTAGTGATGGCACAGAATGCTTCTTGAAGGTGTAGGCTGCGTTGTGGTTGGTCCATGACAATAAGCACCCACAATGCGCATACACACACACAAACACAAACACACATTGGAAAAAATTTATATTTAAATAAAATACCGCACCATTAGATGTACAATTAACATAATTTCGATTTGCAAGTAGGCGCGCTGATATTTTTTCGCTGGTACAGTAATACACTCCCGACCAAAAGTGTCCGTGTCTATTTATACATGGTGAGACATAAAATTAAAGCTAGATGGCATAAAAGTGAATAAAACGTAAAAAAAGGATGAAATTTATGAAATATTTTAATAAAAAATTATTATAAAACATATATTTTTAATGTATTTTAAAATATTTAAATATTGCCTATGCCTTCTGTCATGTCCTGACTACATGTACAAATCTATCCAAAAAAAAATTGTTACAATTCATACCCTTTCCAGATAATGATTTTCATAATTGTTTCAGATCTAAGTTAGATGGAAATGAATATTAATGCAAAATTACGTTCAAATCCGTTCAGTAGTTTGTATGCACTAGCGCGACAAAATATAGAACAGACCGACAGACAGACATTTCTTAAAAACCATTTTTTAGACACAAACTCATCCGGTAAAGACTAAACTAGTCAACTAAAGCTTAGTATGTTCTTTATGATTTCTTTAAATTTTCATATAAAAATCTTGTAATAAAGTACAAAAATCTTAACTTTTCAACATATTTTCTGAATCAACTTTTTTTAATTAAATATGCTGTAAAAAATGTGTAAATTAACATATTTTATGAAGCTACTTATTGCTGTCGACTTATAAATTAGGTCATCTAAATTAATTTTGTCAACATGATATTACGGAATTTAAATCGATGCTGTGATTAAAATAGTTGAGAAAATTGCGTATATAATGATGATGATGGAACTTTTGCCGTGCGCTGTACGCAAAATAAATCCTAACTATATAGGTATACGAAATTATGTAAGCCGACGCTCCTCTTCTCTACCTTACTCCACAATAACATGCCATAATTCAAGCGCGCATTTTTCCACATTTTAATTATTGAATTAACATTAAGGAATTTTGCTGGTCAAACGGTCGCGCGCGCGCGAGCGAGCGGAGCTCTTTTCCAAGCTCGAAATGGTGTAATAAGTTTTATGTCTTATTGCAAATGCTTGTGCGCGCTTTTCTTTCTCCTCTCTCTATACTACGAACGTATGTATGTATGTATGTGTGTATGCACACACATTAAAACGCATCGTCTCGTTTTTTTCTCTCTCGTCCTCTTCTTCTTCTCTGCACTGCTGAGCGAATGCCCGCATTATTAATAAACACCGTGGAATATGTTAATAACCATATGAGGCGATAAACATTCCCGGAAAATATTTATATTTCAAGTGCAATATTAAATCTTGAACGCGCGCGCGCGCGCTCTTTTTGCCTCTTTATAAAAGAATATTTTATGCGCTACCATGAAAACAGAGTAGTTTATTATAAAGCATTTATCACTTGCAGTACGAGTAAGTAAGTAAGGTGCAGCCGGGATGCTGTTTTTATATTTGCTTAATTATTTGTTAGCCTAGAACTAATCTGCATGCGTGAATTTACACTCGATTTTCATTCGCTTCATGCAACAACAACAACAACATCAACGTATGAGATTGTTTTAATTAAATTTGTCTACAAAAGCATACCATTTCAAAGCTAATGCATTTAACTGATTAATTGCTTATTTATCACGGCTTAATAATAACAATGATGATGACAATTTTTCAACCTTGAGAAATATCACTGACTTTCTGGGTGTAACAGTGGTGGATTTAGACTTAAATGTGGATGAAGCGTTTGAAAGTTTACTTTACGACTATTCGCTTAACGACTAACCAAAATTTGTAACTTAACAAAAAAGAACCATTTTAGGACCTTAAAAACCACATTAAAATAAACAATAAATTTAATTATATTGTGGTTTTTTACTGACGTAATTACTGGTGTAATTGCGAATCATCATTTTATTGAATTTTTAGGAATTTTTATTTTTTTCGCTATTCCTTAATTAAAAGTTACGAAAATTGACAAAATATTGGCGAATGCTGTTGCGAATCATTATATTTCTGCCATTTATAAAAATTATATAAAAATACTTGGTAAAATTTGACTTTTTGTACTTTGCAGCCTATTGTTTTACCGCAACCTCAATCACCTAATGATGTACCTATGTATACCTATATTTTCAGCGCAATATTACACAATTTTTCAGAAATGACTGCATTTGGTATTATGCTGTAATTGCATAAAAGTAATTGCATGCGATTTGTTTATAAATTATTGGCGCGCAAGCTATATGCGTAATAAATAATAAATTCAAAAAAAAAACTTTTACTTTAAAACGCTGCATAAATGCGCGCCGTCGTGTGTCGTGTATCGTCAATTTGTGAAATATACAATAAATATTTTATTTATTTATTAAATGTAGCTATATAATATTTAAGCAATGCAATATAATTGTTATATAATAAAAGTCAAAATAAATAATTTAAAACATGCGCGGCTGTAATGTGAGAAATGCATAATGTAAAAATAAATATCAACAATATGTTTCAACATTTATCTAGATTAAAATCGAATGCGTTCGGTGGTTTCATTACGCAATAAACGAAAAAATATATATANTGTAATGTGAGAAATGCATAATGTAAAAATAAATATCAACAATATGTTTCAACATTTATCTAGATTAAAATCGAATGCGTTCGGTGGTTTCATTACGCAATAAACGAAAAAATATATATGTATATACGAATACAACAACACAACACCACACCACATCGGCGACGATATTTTACCGAATTATAGATGCAGAAATGTCAGCGCGCATAGAATAGAAACGTAATCGCCATTTATTTTCGCGACGTTCAGTATTTCCAGCGCGCGCGCGGAGCCGAAAAAGCGCTTCAGTTGCGCCAAAAATGCGGTCAGGCCAGAAAACAAATCTTGAAATCGTACTACTTTTTCGGGTTGTAACTGTTCGAGCGCGCGCGCGCGCTCAATGCTTTCAATGGAATCATTGAAAACTTTATAAATTGCGCTACCTAACTAAACTACCCAAGCGATGAAAAAACAAAAAATGTGTCGTTTGCAATGAAAGCGACGTCATCGTGGTTTTGTCGTTGTTACCGAAATTATATGTTTTTTTTTCTTTTTTAGCTGTACTAGTAACTATGCAATTTACCTACAAGAAGCATTGGCCCATTTTTATAGTCCTAGCTGTTAGTGGATGAAAAGTGACTTTTACAGCTTAGGCCATAAAATAGATATGGTATTTTGGCCAAAATTTTTTTCTTTTTACTTTTCGTCAACTTTATCTAAGCGAAGAAAGCAAAAACAAAAAAAACAAAAAAATATATAGTCTGTTGTGTGTATATGCAATGAAAGCGTCCTCGTCGTCGTCGTCGTGTTTGTTTTGTCGCTGTCACCATCGTAGCGTAAAATCGCCGACGTGTAATAATTGTCCGACGAATTGATTTAAAGCGTAATGAAAACGAGCATACACTACGCTGATGCTTATTCACCTCTCTCAGTCTACGTTATTATTATTGTATAGTATATACGAAGAGAGTATTTAGTGGCGTAGTTTTGCGTTTGGCTTTAATATGCCAGCGCGCGTATTTATTATGTACGCTCATGCACCGGTCGTTTGGAGCTCCCGTGAATATTATATTACATGAATATCACTGCGCCGCGCACCGGCTCTTTGCTGCTTTGTCGGCGGCGCACACGCACCGCGCTTCAATTTGTTCCTCTTCTTGCATGATGATTATTTTTTACAATTCACTATCAATTTATCAGTACGGATCTATGTTATGTAAAACTACATGCGCATATACGATACAAATCGCATGCGTAGTATAATACGCGCGTTCTCACGAAAATTTACATTTTTTTCAAGCAACGAAAAGGAAAAAACGTCACAGCGCAGAGTTAATAACTATATCAAATGCAATCAAAATATTTTTCCGGGCCGGCACAATTTATGGTCGCGTTCCGTGGCATTTATGTAATGTGTTGCCCCCCTGTGAAGTGACAAAATTGGTCTACAACAACCAGAGACCGACCGACTCGATTTTGTAAAGAGCGTGCGCTGCCTTTCAAAATACGAAATATATGCTCGCATCTTCAATTAAACCTGAATGCCCATTTAGAAATGTAACAGCAACGATAATTAGTTTCATATTTAAAGCGTATCGTTCATGCTTTTTTTCCATCTTCGTCTTCATCGTGCACCGTGTGTAATGGGCATCAGTTTCTCTCTATACAGCATTCAAATTAATTTATGATGATTCTATTTTAGATTTTTCATTCAGACAGTAGTCGGTGATAATTACACGTTAGGTCTCATTAATATCTACGTCTAATAGGTTAATCAGCAAATAAGCGCATTGTCATTTGAATTAATAATACCATAATTATCTATACGTTGTTATTGTTATTAAATATTTTTATTTTTATTGCCGCATATAATTTGTTAGTATCTCCAGGTTAAATTTTTGCGATTTTTTTTTGAATAGCTTTAATTCTACTAAATGCCTAAGGCCAAACAAAAAATGGAAGAAAGTCGCAAAAACTTTAATGCAAACAAAAATCAATTCGTGGAGACACTAAAAAATCATTTTTTACAAAATTTGTTGTAAAAATGTAAGAAATGCGCATAAAAAACAATGAGTAGATACAAAAATTTTCCAATTTTATTAATGTATACCAAGTTGTTTTTTTTTCTTAATACAAAAAAAATCAATTCGATTGAGTGCTTCCGTTTCAAAATCTATTAAGCAATTAATAAAACGAAATTAGTGGCTTTAAAGCTCATTAATAATCGAATTGTTCAAATAGAATTTAAATAATAAATTATTTATCCGGAATGATAAAAATGGCTCTATTAATATATGACATAATAATTATGTGATAAAAATCGTCGACGCACCGTTACGTTTATATGTAATATAAAAAAAAAACGTATTAATTAATTTCACCGACTGCGATATAAAGAACGAAAAAAATTAATCGTTGCATTAACGCAACTTTTGTTTTTACCAAATGCAATCTGCGCTGATTTGCCATATAGCTACTACAGTCAGTGCCGGATTCGCCCATAAAGTAAACGCATTTGAAAGCGCCTTACATGAGACATGAAATAGATATTTTTTAACTACCGTCTGCTTACTTCCTGAAGCACCAGTAGATACCAGTGAACACTAATGAGCATCAATGAGCAGCAGTGAGCACCATGAGTACCAATGAGAACCATGAGCACCAGTGGCCACCAGTAAGCACCAGTGAGCATGAAAAGCAACGTGAACACCAGTGGGCACCAGTGAGCAAGAAAAGCAACATGAGCAGCAGTGAACACCATGAGCACCAGTAACTACAAATGAGCACCAGTG
Organism: Adinopsis sp. GC000173; assembly: GCA_030264715.1. NCBI lineage: Eukaryota > Metazoa > Arthropoda > Insecta > Coleoptera > Staphylinidae > Adinopsis > Adinopsis sp. GC000173. Next base: position 7,040 of record JARJDW010000803.1, read on the forward strand.
AGCACCAATAAGCACCAAAAGCAACATGAGCACCAGTGACTACCAATGTGCACCAGTGAGCACCAATGAGCACCAAAAGCAACATGAGCACCAGTGAACACTATGAGCACTAGTGAGCACCATGAGCACCAGTGCGCACCAAAAGCAACATGAGCACCAGTGAGCACTAGTGAGCACCAAAAACAACATGAGCACCAGTGGGCAGCAATGAGCACCAAAAATCTTTCTTATTCCGGCACTGCTGCTACTACGACTACTATGTTAAACATTTTTTGCGCTCGCGCGATAATTAATGGCGCAAATTAAAAACATATGTTTTCAGCGCGGCTAACAAATTGAGTTATGCATAATGCGACTGTTAATGGATTTGCCCGAAATATAATTGTGATAAAGGTGGACTATTTTCATTAATACGGTATGAAAAGAATGTGCGCGATTAAATGTCTCGCCTATTGCGCAAGTAATTTCTGTTTTCCAAGCAATATAATGTTTTGTAACGATAAGCAATCAAGGTAGGTACTCGCGAATGATAATGTATCACTTTTGACTCTAAATACATAAATATCTATTATATTTAGAAGAATTTCATATAAAAAGCGTTAAATTGAAAGAGTACTAAACCAAATATAATTGTGATAAATTGTGTCTTGTCAATTGCGTAAGGAATTTCTGTTTTGAGTTAAAAATTTCAAAACAATGATGTTTTTGTGACGCCAAACAATCAAAATAGGTAGTTGGTATTATAAAAACATAAATCTTTGTAAATATTTCTATGTAGGCATAGTCTCGTATATGTAGCTATGTATAGATACATGAAATTTTCCAAATGGTTTTGGAACGAAAAACACATTCCCGTCGCGTGTTCGGACGTTTCAACATGCAAATTGAATTTACTATTGAGTTATACAAGAAGTTAAAAAACAAACAATCGAAAAACAACACGTTATATACAATTGTAATAAAATTTGTCTCATATTGAAATAATATTCAACACATTGTTGTACTTCGTTCCCGTAACGCATTTGCATTTAATATAAATAATGTTCCAAAGAGATGGTATTCACCTCTTATCTTGTATTTTTTATCGCATTGTTATATATATATAATGTCCACGACGAATATTTTATTATGTTAAAGAAATTAATACAGAATGGAGTACGGCACATAAAGTATTTCGTGGCACCGAAATAATCTCGAAGGAAAGGAGAAAAAACAGCGCTGGGAATTTACAATATAATTTATTTTAATTCACGCGCTGCGATAATTTGTCACTACCTAGATGTCTATCGCGCCAACAACAATATTTTTGTTTGTTTATTATTAAATATTAATCATGATTTTTCTTTTCTGATAAAAAGTGTATCAGTGGAGTGTGGGTGAGTCACAAGTGTTCACACAGTCGATAGCCTTTCAACATGGCATAACAAATCAAGGGAAAGTTATTGCCGGTGGTATATCAATCAAAACAGACATCGAGCCAGCTTCACTCAAATTCTACATGGCTTTACGCTTGAAATAGTGCATTTATGCCAAAGCGAGAATGTAAATGTTGGAAAATCAAAGTTTGCATGGATTTGCAATGATGGTACATACCTGCTTTGACACACCATGAATTTAAATTCACTCCAAAACAATATCCAACTATCTATGTTAAACTGATAAGTTTTTTGAACTAATAACTATTAAATATAGTTGGTACACCATCCAGCATTTGGTGGTATATCAAACAAACACATCAGGACAATTTGACGCAAATCTACACGCTTCTATTTCATTTAAAACAAAGTATTTATGTCAACCAAATATGTAAAAGCTGTATTTCAAAATTAACATGGATTTGAAATGATGGTACAAATCTTCTTTGATGTACCATGAATTTGGATCCAGTACAAAACAATGTATTCTTTTATATAAGTATAACTGAAAATATTTCTGAAAGACTTTAGACGTATCAAATTAATTTGGCACCGCATCATGTATTTGATGGTATACCAAGAAATAGAGCATCTCCATAAGGAATGTGTTTCTTATATTTAATTCTAACCAAAGTGATAGTCTGAAATTCATTTTTGTGTCTCACTCTGTAATTAAATTCATTGCATCATTTGCATACACGACGAAAAAGCAGTATCCGTTTGCATTAATTAATCATCATTTGGACTTTCACGCTCATACAAATTGTACGCGGCGAAATGATAATTGATTTCTACTTAATCATTTGCGCGATGTGCAATTTTTTTTAATTCGCTTTTCGAATCCAATAAATAACTAAAACAAAAATCGTGTAGTCGACTGTAATCAGCCCCGCGCAACAACAACATCAACCGCTCAGCGTTTCGTTTCGAAAACAACAATGTATTAAGCTGCTTTTGCAGTTTCTTGTCATTTATGTAATCTTGTTTCTTTCGTTAAGTAAATTTTTCGGAGATAAATCAATCGCGCGATGCGGAGCGCTTTTTTGTACCATACACGCATACATAAAAAAGAAATTTTTGTGGTGTTTGCATAAAACAGTATGTATGTACCTTTACAGTAAATTTTGAGCAGCGTACCAACATATAGCCTCGTTACTAATAAATCATTATTGATAAATTGTTTGAAAATGGTATGCGTAAAAGTAAGAGTATGGTAAATTAGATTTAAATGGACAGCATAGCATAGCTATGAAGGTAGGTATCTTTTATTGGGTTGTCAGCTCGGCGAGAAATATAACAGCAATGGAATTCTTTAATTAGTTTACAGCTGTTTAAAATACACTTGACATAAATTTTGGAACTAATTTTACCCGAATGCAACTTGATTTGAACGGCATTTTCGATAACGCTTGTGTAATAACATTCAATTCGCTTTAATATTTCACACAACAACTTCATTTATGCCATCATCTTTTTTTTTATTTTATTTTTATGGTGGGCATTTTTTCTTCTGCGTTAAAAATCGAATTGCACTCTGCAACAAAATTGCGCTTTTAAAACGTACTTTAATGTCGCCTGTCTCATTAACAATTAAATTACGTACAATTTACTTTTCTTTCCGGTTTCTCGCAAAATGTAAGTATTTGTAATTTACGTAAAACGGGCGTGGCTGCGTAAAAACGCACTCGGTGCAAAATTAAAACTCACTAAAATATATATTCGATTCGATTCGATTCGATTTAATTAATTAAGCTCGATGTAATGATTGCTAATCGATTAAATATACTTTTTACTGTTAGTAAATTATCGAGTTGATATGTAATTTTACATTTTTTTTAATTGAAGCGTGCGTGCATGTGCAATTCAATACTAATAGATATTTATCACATCTAATTTACATTAAAAATCGTGATTTTTGCGTGTAAACTTCGTACCTATTTGGTATACCTAGATTATAGAAACTTGTCACTTGTTAGAAAAATAGTCGCCGTAATAACTCACTAAAGTAAAGCAAATTACTTAATATTTATTCTCATTTACATTGAAAGTATAGTTCCATATTTAAATTGTTTAGTTACGTTACTAAAATTTAAAATTTATTTATTAACAAAAATTTTATTGGTCAAAAAATGTACATCCTGAAACTGAAACTGAAATTTTTAGATTTTTTGGCAAACGACAAGAGTTTAAAAAACTAAAGTAGAGAATATATCTATAAACAAAAAGTTGTTAATTTAAAACAAAAATACCCACACTTTTTCAGTTTTTTTAGAAAAATTACAAAAATAAATTAAATTCCATAAGATAAATCGATTATATTCCGAGTTGTCCATCGAGTTGATATGTAATTTTAGATTTTTTCCAGCATGTGTACGAGTATGTGCAATTCAATACTAATCGCAATTTATCACATCTAATTTACATTAAAAATCACGATTTTTTGTGTAAAAATCGTATTTGGAATTGGACTGGAAACGCGGCATATACATTAATTGTTCTTGTCGCTTGCAACAAAAATAGTCGCCGCAATAATTCACGAAATTACTAAAAGCGCTTGCTTTTATAACTTAAATAAATCTAATCTAAAAATGGAAAAACGAAACACACTCGTGCACACACACACACGCTTATTTCAAAAAACTAAATAAATATTCTGCGTAACAAAAAAAATCTCTCTCTAACTTTAAACACGTCCATAGATGGTAAAAGAGACAAATTATATATTGTGACATCATCGAACTATTTATACACATTTCGCTATTGCAATGTAAATATAAGTGAGTCGTAAGCGTTTAGCAGTCAATTTATTAATCTATAGATGGAAATTGAATATAAAAATTGATATATAATAAACTGTTTGGGTTTTTTTCATTCAAAAAATATATAGGTAGGTATATGTCGCGGCCGAGGCGGAAAAAATGATGTTTATTGTGAATATAGGTGCATATTTCATACAAACAGTACGCGACAAGTACTAAAGTGGTCGTTTCATTCCAAGTGGAATTTGCAACACTCGGATGCTTCAAATGCCACGTGCTGCACTTGGTGAAATCTACTTCGTCCATTATATACCGTAACAAACAACAAATTACCTATTGAAATTACAATTGCGAGAATGTAATAGCACGCACACACACACACACACACACAACACAAACCATCAAAACGATCAAATAAAAGCGAATTTATCGATTGTGCTAGGCGCGCGCGCGCTTGCTTGCTCACTCGCAACCCATCCACAATGTGGCACGTTGCAAATTCATAAACTATGCGATTTTTTAACATCATAAACCACCATATAAGAATTAATCAAGAAATTGCCACAAAACACTTAAATAAAAATCTTTATCAATTGTCATGTAAATAGCTTAAATTTTCAGTAAAAATGTAGAAAATAAAACAACATTGTCACATTTCCTATATTAAATATTTATCTTTGCTACTTAAAGTCTAAAAAAATGTATTTTATACTTGATTTTTTCAAGAAAACAAAAAATCAGAATTTTAACAAAAAATTATTTCATTTCCTTCCAAAAACATTCAGTATTAAACTTTACTTAAATCAATTAACAGTTAGAAGGAAGAAACACAAACTTCTTATAAATAATTTAATATAATAATAAGAATATTTGTTTTTAACCAAAACAGCTACAAAAAGCTTTAATGTTTAATGTGTTTTATTTAAGTGTGAGTTTTTCTAAAGCCACAAAAAATAAAATTGTAATATAGATGCTAAACGTTTAAAATTTTATTTATTTTTTTAATAAAAACACAACTCTTGCCAACAATAATTTTTATCTATTATTGAGAAAATACTCGACTTTAAAGAAAATTTGTAAGTAAAATAATAATATGCGCACTTATTAGTAATTATTCATATTTTTGATTTTGATCGCGTCGCAAAACTGTATGATTACAAAATTTGTGGCGCTCGATGATTACGCACCGAAGAACAAGTGAGCGATAAATTATGGTATTGATTGGGAATTCGATAATTGATTTAATTATCTGCCATTATGAAAAAGAGCGTGTATTAATTATCATTCTTGGAAATTAGAAATGTCCAGTTTAATTTATTTAATGAAACACGACAAATTTCACAATGTGCTAGATCGTAAATGCCGCAGCAGCAGCAACAACAACTGCAGCGAGTCAAAGAGTAAGATAGCGGCGAATAATAATAATAATATTCGTTGGCTTGGCTTGGCTCGCTCGCTCGGCTGATTGGAAATTTCGCATTTTGCAATTTTAATAAATCTGCGCGGTTTTCGAATTAGAGGCGCTCGCGTGCGCTCATCATATTTTATGCATGGATAAGCCGTTTTTGGCCGCCAGCAACAACACAAAATAAATCATTCCGGCAACGTTTGCCGAACATGCGCGCACTTTTTTACCCCGTTGTTGTTGTTATTGCACCGTTGTTGTTTGCTGTTGCCGATGTTGTTGTTGTTGAAAAAATATTTACGCAATTGCCATCATTTTTTTGCGCGCTCGCTCATTGAAAAACGACTTGTATCGGAATGCAGACGATTGGCATTGATCGAGAATGATTTTAAGTAGATGCCAAAACGAAGCGAGCAAAACATAAAAACGCACGCGCTCGTTCGCGCGCGCATTTTATTCGCCCCAAATTCGCCCCCAAAATTCCGTAAACGCAATAAAGATTGGCGCGCGCGCTTGCAAATGCGAATGATGGCAAACCGTCGTTCGCCGCCCCGCTATCTGATAAGAATCAATTTGAACGGTGTGTCTGGATGTGTAGATGTGTATGTGTGCGATGGCAGCAGCGTTGTTTGGGTTCGCGCAGCGTTTATCGACATTCTCTCAATAGTTACGCGCGCGTCTTGCCGCAATTATTTTTTGCAAGTATTTGCGTTTAATGGCGATCGATGGTCGTTTTATTTATCAATTCCCTGTAATTAGAACTCGCATCGACTTCAAGAAAAACGTTTCTTTGTTGTGTGTGCTCTCGCTGTTGTTGCTGTTGTTGTTGTTGCTGTTGTTGTTGCTGTTGTGCATGCAACGATTGGCTCGCTTTTTTATCGTTTTTTCGTATAGCAGCAGCATGCTCATCATTACGACCGTTTTTTTTTCTCTTAATTATTTTGTATCAATTTATATGCCACTTCCTGCTTTTGCAAAAAATGTGCTTTATTGCCTCTTACTTAGTATTCGACTTAAAAAATATTCATTCAATTATCTATCTATCTATACCTACATGCTGATGATCTTCTTGGCTTTACTTCTTGTGACAAAAATTCAAAGATTTGAAATTAATCTATACTTCATTAGCGTTAAAAAATATACAAAATACCCAAATGCCAAATTGGCCCCCCAAGTTGATGTTAAAAAAAACTAAAAAAAATACTTGCATAGTAGCTTGAAATTAATGGCTCGAGGCGCAAAACAAGCACAATTTCTTAATGATGAAAAATATTTAAAAATTTATACAAATTGGTATAAAACTGGTGTTCTAGTTAACGCCCCAATATAACATAATTCATTAATTCTAAAAAAAAATTATTATTATAAAGTTCCCCCCAAAAAGTTTATGAATCTACCTAGCGAAAAATTTTACTCCAAAATTAATGGTTAAATCAAGTGCAATGACATCAGAATTTTTTTAAATATTGGGGCCTTGTTGCGACTTTTTGCCTTTTCTTGCTGGCCGTAATGATGATTCTGCGATGTGTGTGCGCGAATTTATATGCGACTTCCTGCATTTAACCATATTTTTTGTACATGTCATTTATCGGGCACCCACTCTTCCAGCACCATCAGCTACCTTCGCCACTTATTTTAATCGTTATGTAAAAACGATGCGATAAGAACGCGATTATCAGCGCTCACCGCGACGAGGTGCCGATAGATAAGATAATCGCGCGCGGCAATCCAATGGTGTCGTATGTATACCTATATATAAGATTATATAAATTACTATTTACCGATTCGTTATATTGATGATGTCATGGTTTAATAAACAAACGCCCACTCGGGAGACTTATTTTTTTTAATTACGTTTTTTTTTTGTGCTGGAAAATGGTGTGTATGTACTTATAGGTATAATGTATGGAATATATGCACTTATTTGAGGATTATAACTTTTACTTTTTGCGTGTTTGATTATTCATAATTTCCTTGTTTGAATAATAATGATGTTGTAAATTAATTGGTATTATAATAAAACGATTTATTAAAAATATTATATGCATTTTTAATTTATCTTTAACACATTAATTGTATGGTAATGCATTTTTTATCACTATATTTATTCAAAGTGATATCAAACATTTATTTTCATACAAAAGAAGCATCAAGGTTTACTTATCGTAAATAATACAATATTATAAAATTGCCTCTAAAAATTTAAAGTTTGTACAATGAAAAATTAATCAAATAATGCACTATTTAATAAAGTTAATTATATTGTATGCAGTTACGTGGGACCGAATAGGTCCAAATATATGTTAACTAACTATCTAAACCAGAAACTAATTTGTGAATCAACCAAGAGTTTATTTATTTAACAATTGCACTATTTAATTTTGAAACATGAATTTATTAAAAAACACAAAAGCAGTCAAGGTTTACTTAACGCAAATTTTATTAGCTACTAGCAGATAAATTGTACAATAAAAAATATCAATACTAATTAATTACTCAATAGGTAAATGATGTTTTGAAGTAAAATAGCAATTTCTCAAGTGAAACAATACCTACATGCCGCTCCTTAGACAAATAATTTGTGACATTTAATGTTTTTTAATTTAATATATTAATCAAATTTACTAAGATTTTATCACTCCCATACAAATTTAATTAAACTATGTAATATTTACATTAATATAGAATTAGATAATTAAAACGCCTTAAGGATTATTAAATTTATGAGTTTAGTAAACTATAGTTAATTTTTATTTAATATCGTTGCTAATTTCTTAATAGGTAAATGAGTTTTTGTAGAAAAATTAGTCAAATTTAATATTTTTTCTCACTAAAGTAAAAATTTATATACAGGGTGGTCCATTTAACTTGAGACAGGCGAATAACTTTAAAACAGTGCATTTTAGGAGAAAATGTTTCGAATAAAAGTTGGTTAAAATGAAAGGGGCATTTAATGGATCTAATAATTTTTATGTAGATTGGGATTCTGAACAAAAAATGGGGGTTTCCATTTGAAACAACAAAGTTGATGTCAAAATAACCATGTAGTTGCGGTTGGGACCAAAAGTGATTGGTACCAGTTAGTTTCCTCCTTCATTTTAGCCAACTTTTATTCGAAACATTTTCTCCTAAAATGCACTGTTTCAGTTATTCGCCTGTCTCAAGTTAAATGGACCACCCGGTATATATTAACTGCGAGCGAGATATTTTTACCGATTGAGGCAGACAATAGGCATCAACGCTGATAGAGTACATCATTGTAAATAAAGATGCAGGATTGATGATAGAAATAAGAGATGCATTCTTATTCGTTATGACACCCCAATAACTTACCCGCAGTCAATGTGTTAAAGTATGAATTAGATAATTAAAACGCCTTAAGGTTTATCAACTTTATTAGTTAGCAATACTATATAGTTAATTTTTATTTAGTATCGTTGCTAATTTCATGTGCATTTGTAGGAAAAACGGCAATTTTCGCAAGTAAAACAATATTGCCGCGGCGCTCATTAAATAAATAATTTGTGACATTTAACGACCGGCAACATTTTCAATTAACATTTTATTTTTACGATTTGATTAATGTATTTACTGCCGTTGCTAGTGTGTGTCGTTTTGTTTTACGACATTGATCGTTGTCGTTGTCGGTGTGTGTGTGTGTGTGTCAGATGATAAAATGCTTCAATATGTAAATGAAGCGCAGCTTTCAATCAAATAGATGTTTATACGAAATTGTCAAAATTTCACGCTATATTTGGAATTGATTTGATTGTATTAGAAAATCAGATTTGTGTCATTACGCGCCGAAATAATAGATACCGAAGCGAAGAAAAGAATGTTTAATTGATTATTCATTTCTTTATATTGTTGTTGTTGTTGTTGCAATCGTGAAATTATTAGCGTTTTTTTATGGATGCCATTATCCAATTTTGTAAAGCGCGGCAACGTTTTCTACACGCATACAGTTTATTAATATTAATATATCGATACTCTTGCATATAGGCATGAAAAAAGTTCGAAAAGTGAGAAATCTTAACAGCAAAGCCTATTAATTAAAATTAAGCCTTTAATCAACTTTCCAAGATAGAAATAATTAATCTGCCTAAATATAGGCAGCTAATATTTTGAGTTATAATTATACTTTATGTAACAAAATGACAATTTAAAATAAATATAAATCGACTAATTGGATACGTTCAGATTTCAGTGACAAATCAAAAAAAAAAAACTTTTATTCCTGCAGCCGCCTTTATTTCTGCATATTTCACAATAAACAACAACACACGATGTAACTCACAAACAACGAAATATTTAATCTAATTAAATAAATTAGATTCGTTAATGCTCCAATAAACGCAATCACGTCAAATTAAACACCAAATCGAGTCGGGGCCGTAAATGTTTTGACAAAATAACAGTGCTCACAATATATACCGATCTATGATATATTTTTTATAATATCCTACAACTCATTATGGATGTAAATTAAATTAAAAGCACGACCTGATTGAATTAATTCGCGTATACATACGTGCACCGCGCACGATAAGATAAACAATGTTATGTATCGTTGGTAGGTATATAAATAGTTGAAATTGTACATAAATCATTAATGTGAGCAAAAGCAATATGAAATTGTTCAAGTACATTGTCGTAATTGTTTTCATCGTTGCGCTAATTCATGCCAAAGACGGTGGTGACGACGATCGAAAGGAGAAATTCATAAATTTCCGTAAGTTGAAACAGATCGCTTAACACGTTCGCTGCCGAGCAATATTTTCAAAAACTGTCCCAAAACGCCAATAAATTTTAAATCCCTTATTGATTATACGAGTTAAATCGTAATTGGTTTTACTATAGATTTTTTTCTAACAGCGCTAACTACGAATATATTCGTAACGACTATATTCGTAGCTGGCGGTTACTTATAATAAGGATATGTGTTTAGGCTGATTGTGCAAGTTTTTAAACTTTTATAAACTTGTCTACCCTAGTATAAATGTGTGGCCTAATTGTACATGTATTGTACAATATGTAGTTTATATATATGCGATTGGTGGGTCACAAAATACTCCGCATAAAATGTATTTGTTCCTTTGGTGTCTTCTATTTATTATTTACGATTCTCAAAGTCAGGTACCTGTAAAGAACATGAATATACTACGACTTTGAACTGCTATGTAGCGTACGTGAAATAAAAATGTGCTACGAACTAACTCGTAGCTGGCGTATAAAGACAAACTTCGTACTACGAGATAACTCGTAGTTGGCAGCGAACGTGTTAAATTATCTGAAATTTTAGTTAATTTAAAAATGTTATTATCCGCCAAAACTCAAAGAAATTTTTAGTTTAT